>NW_025568958.1:0-19834 GCF_020424385.1 Procambarus clarkii
AGTGACTCGAACCCATACTCCCAGAAGCAACGCAACTGGTAACTACAGGATGCCTTAATCCACTTGACCATCACGACCGGACAAAAGGAAGTGATAGCCGAAGCTATTTGAAACACTTCCCCGCCGGCACTCGGATGGTAATCTTGGGCATAGCATTTTATCAAATCACCTCATTCTTTTGGGGCACACGTGAGGAACACAAATGCGAACAAGCCTGAATGGTCCCCAGGACTATATGCGACTGAAAACTCACACCCCAGAAGTGACTCGAACCCATACTCCCAGAAGCAACGCAACTGGTAACTACAGGACGCCTTAATCCACTTGACCATCACGACCGGACAAAAGGAAGTGATAGCCGAAGCTATTTGAAACACTTCCCAGCCGGCACTCGGATGGTAATCTTGGGCATAGGATTTTATCAAATCACCTCATTCTTTTGGAGCACACGTGAGGAACACAAATGCGAACAAGCCTGAATGGTCCCCAGGACTATATGCGACTGAAAACTCACACCCCAGAAGTGACTCGAACCCATACTCCCAGAAGCAACGCAACTGGTAACTACAGGACGCCTTAATCCACTTGACCATCACGACCGGACAAAAGGAAGTGATAGCCGAAGCTATTTGAAACACTTCCCCGCCGGCACTCGGATGGTAATCTTGGGCATAGCATTTTATCAAATCACCTCATTCTTTTGGGGCACACGTGAGGAACACAAATGCGAACAAGCCTGAATGGTCCCCAGGACTATATGCGACTGAAAACTCACACCCCAGAAGTGACTCGAACCCATACTCCCAGAAGCAACGCAACTGGTAACTACAGGATGCCTTAATCCACTTGACCATCACGACCGGACAAAAGGAAGTGATAGCCGAAGCTATTTGAAACACTTCCCCGCCGGCACTCGGATGGTAATCTTGGGCATAGCATTTTATCAAATCACCTCATTCTTTTGGTGCACACGTGAGGAACACAAATGCGAACAAGCCTGAATGGTCCCCAGGACTATATGCGACTGAAAACTCACACCCCAGAAGTGACTCGAACCCATACTCTCAGAAGCAACGCAACTGGTAACTACAGGACGCCTTAATCCACTTGACCATCACGACCGGACAAAAGGAAGTGATAGCCGAAGCTATTTGAAACACTTCCCCGCCGGCACTCGGATGGTAATCTTGGGCATAGCATTTTATCAAATCACCTCATTCTTTTGGGGCACACGTGAGGAACACAAATGCGAACAAGCCTGAATGGTCCCCAGGACTATATGCGACTGAAAACTCACACCCCAGAAGTGACTCGAACCCATACTCCCAGAAGCAACGCAACTGGTAACTACAGGACGCCTTAATCCACTTGACCATCACGACCGGACAAAAGGAAGTGATAGCCGAAGCTATTTGAAACACTTCCCCGCCGGCACTCGGATGGTAATCTTGGGCATAGCATTTTATCAAATCACCTCATTCTTTTGGGGCACACGTGAGGAACACAAATGCGAACAAGCCTGAATGGTCCCCAGGACTATATGCGACTGAAAACTCACACCCCAGAAGTGACTCGAACCCATACTCCCGGAAGCAACGCAACTGGTAACTACAGGATGCCTTAATCCACTTGACCATCACGACCGGACAAAAGGAAGTGATAGCCGAAGCTATTTGAAACACTTCCCCGCCGGCACTCGGATGGTAATCTTGGGCATAGGATTTTATCAAATCACCTCATTCTTTTGGGGCACACGTGAGGAACACAAATGCGAACAAGCCTGAATGGTCCCCAGGACTATATGCGACTGAAAACTCACACCCCAGAAGTGACTTGAACCCATACTCCCAGAAGCAACGCAACTGGTAACTACAGGACGCCTTAATCCACTTGACCATCACGACCGGACAAAAGGAAGTGATAGCCGAAGCTATTTGAAACACTTCCCCGCCGGCACTCGGATGGTAATCTTGGGCATAGCATTTTATCAAATCACCTCATTCTTTTGGGGCACACGTGAGGAACACAAATGCGAACAAGCCTGAATGGTCCCCAGGACTATATGCGACTGAAAACTCACACCCCAGAAGTGACTCGAACCCATACTCCCAGAAGCAACGCAACTGGTAACTACAGGACGCCTTAATCCACTTGACCATCACGACCGGACAAAAGGAAGTGATAACCGAAGCTATTTGAAACACTTCCCCGCCGGCACTCGGATGGTAATCTTGGGCATAGCATTTTATCAAATCACCTCATTGTTTGGGGCACACGTGAGGAACACAAATGCGAACAACCCTGAATGGTCCCCAGGACTATATGCGACTGAAAACTCACACCCCAGAAGTGACTCGAACCCATACTCCCAGAAGCAACGCAACTGGTAACTACAGGACGCCTTAATCCACTTGACCATCACGACCGGACAAAAGGAAGTGATAGCCGAAGCTATTTGAAACACTTCCCCGCCGGCACTCGGATGGTAATCTTGGGCATAGGATTTTATCAAATCACCTCATTCTTTTGGGGCACACGTGAGGAACACAAATGCGAACAAGCCTGAATGGTCCCCAGGACTATATGCGACTGAAAACTCACACCCCAGAAGTGACTCGAACCCATACTCCCAGAAGCAACGCAACTGGTAACTACAGGACGCCTTAATCCACTTGACCATCACGACCGGACAAAAGGAAGTGATAGCCGAAGCTATTTGAAACACTTCCCCGCCGGCACTCGGATGGTAATCTTGGGCATAGCATTTTATCAAATCACCTCATTCTTTTGGTGCACACGTGAGGAACACAAATGCGAACAAGCCTGAATGGTCCCCAGGACTATATGCGACTGAAAACTCACACCCCAGAAGTGACTCGAACCCATACTCTCAGAAGCAACGCAACTGGTAACTACAGGACGCCTTAATCCACTTGACCATCACGACCGGACAAAAGGAAGTGATAGCCGAAGCTATTTGAAACACTTCCGTACTAGTATCGGATACTAGTAGTACGGATACTAGTATCCGTACCCGCATTGAACAACACCTCGACATCCTCACAGACCAACATCACCTCAGCACTGAAACAAGGATTATCAAGAAACTAACAACATTATATGGAGGACCTATGGCAATTCCACGACCAAGAGATGGCTTCCTGAACCTTGCAGGAATTAACCTCACTGAGGACCAAGTCACTCTCCTAAATCTGGGCATAAACTGTCATGTTATGTCCAGACCGAGTGAGATGGCCCGGAAAGTAGAGTTGGAAATTCTGTTGGACGACATATTCGACCTCGAGACACAAAAGAAGGTCACTACCAAAGATACCTTACAAGCAGAACTTATTGCAGAAGGAGGAAAGAATCGAGGCAACTACAGAAGCACCATACTGTCCCCCGAGCTTAAAGCGGCAGCTAAAAGCCTTCGTGAGAACAAGGAGATAGTTGTCTGGAGAGGTGACAAGTCGCCAATATATGTCATTCTTAAAAAAGACGAATATCTGGCGAAAATGAACATCATACTCTCTGACCAAACTAAGTTCCAAAGGGAAACGAAGGACACTACAGCCGAATTAAAAGCAAAGGTCAACAAACTGATCGAAACTGTGAACGCCAAGATATACGGACTCCACCTGCCAAAGATCATTGGGGAATATAAACCTGGATATGCGTATGGAAATGTCAAGACGCACAAGCCTGGAAACCCACTTCGGCCAATCATTAGCCAGATACCCACACCCACGTACAGACTGGCGAAGCGATTCAATGGCCTGCTGACTCCTTATGTTCCTTGCGCCTTCAGCCTGAAGTCTCCAAAGAAATTTGTTGACTTACTGCGGGGCACACGGGCCACAGGGATAAGAGCCTCGTTGGACCTAGAATCGCTGTTTACCAACGTACCTGTGGACGAGACAATCGGAATGATAGCCGACAGAGTGTATCGTGATCCAGCCTGTACTCCTCTTGACATACCAGAAAATATTCTGAGGAAACTACTCCAAGCTTGTACTAAAGAGGCACCCTTCTTGAGCCCGGATGGGCACATGTATAAGCAAGTAGATGGGGTCGCCATGGGTTCTCCCCTAGGTGTCCTGTTTGCAAACTTCTACATGGGTACCATCGAGCAAAAAGTCTTAGTCGACATGAACTTGAAACCGGCCATATACTGCAGGTATGTTGACGACATTTTTACACAGGTACCTGATGTCAGACATCTGCAGGAGCTGAAGGAGGCATTTGAGCAGAGTTCCGTGCTGCGTTTCACTTACGAGATGGAAAAGGATGGGAAGCTGCCCTTTCTAGATGTAACAGTCATGGAAAAGGGCGGAGGTTTCCACACTGCAGTCTACACTAAGGAAACAAACATAGGAATGTGCCTAAATGCCAACAGCGACTGCCCAGACAGGTACAAGAGGAGTGTTGTTAACGCATATGTCGACCGTGCTCTCAGCCACAGCTCAGAATGGAAGCAAGTCGACGAAGAACTCTGTAGGGTAAGGCAGGTCCTAGTCAATAACGGCTTCTCCAATGGTTTCGTCGAAGACATCATAAGAAGGAAAGTGAAAAGCCATGCAACCTCTGAAGAGACAACTAACACAACACCTATACCCCCTATTAGACTATTTTACAGGAACTTCTTTTCCACAGCTCATAAAACGGAGGAAAGGGTCCTGAAAGATATTGTTAATAGAAACGTTATCCCTACAGACAAAAATCAGAGGATACAACTGACGATTTACTATAAAACCAGAAAAACGGCCAGCCTACTCATGAGAAACTCTCCAGACACAAAACAGAACGCTTTAAAAGAGACTAACGTCGTCTATGCCTTCAAATGCCCACTTGGGGACTGTAAGCTCCAAAAAACCCAGTATATAGGCAAGACAACAACATCTCTTTCTAGGCGTTTAACGATGCATAAGCAACAGGGCTCCATTAAGGAACATATAATCTCTTCCCACAACCAAACCATCGCCAGAGAAATCCTAGTAAACAACACAGAAATCATCGATAGATACAGCGATAGCAGGCGGCTTGACGTTTGCGAGGCACTACACATCAAGAAGTCAACACCAGCAATCAACAGCCAATTATTGCACAACTATATTCTACCCACCTCAAGACTCCGCTCCAATATAGAAGCATCAAGAAATATGGACCAATAGGCTTTCTACAAACACTTCTATTCAATATCCATTGTTTCGTGTTCTGTCTTGTGTTGATGAAATTAATACCCTATTAATACTCTTGTTCTGTCTTGTGTTGATGAAATTAATACCCTATTAATACCACATTTTGTTCTGTCTTGTGTTAATGCCACATCACCCCTTCCACCTCACTCAAATGTAGATATAAAATCGGAGATACGTAAGTTCTATTCAGTTGTGTATTTGTGAACTAAAGTCTTTGAAAATGTAATAAGTTTTACGAAACGCGCCCGTGTCGTGTCAGACTAGAAATAAAAATGAATTTTGGAGAATTGATTTTTGATTTACCTCCAACAGTGAAGCGTAATGTACGAAAGATTGAGAAAATTCGTGTTAGAATTATTAATCTTACTTTTTCGGTCATATTTAATAATATATGTCTACAGGAAAGACTGCTACCAAAATATAGTAATATATATATATATATATATATATATATATATATATATATATATATATATATATATATATATATATATATATATATATGTCGTACCTAGTAGCCAGAACTCACTTCTCAGCTTACTATGCAAGGCCCAATTTGCCTAATAAGCCAAGTTTTCATGAATTATTTGTTTTTCGACTACCTAACCTACCTAACCTAACCTAACCTAACTTTTTCGGCTACCTAACCGAATCTAACCTATAAAGATAGGTTAGGTTAGGTTAGGTAGGGTTGGTTAGGTTTGGTCATATATCTACGTTAATTTTAACTCCAGTAAAAAAAATTCACCTCATACATAATGAAATGGGTAGCTTTATCATTTCATAAGAAAAAAATTAGAAAAAATATAATAATTCAGGAAAACTTGGCTTATTAGGCAAATCGGGCCTTGAATAGTAGGCCAAAAAGTGAGTTCTGGCTACTAGGTACGACATATATATGTATATATATGCGAACAAGCCTGAATGGTCCCCAGGACTATATGTGAATGAAAACTCACTTCTGGGGTGTGAGTTTTCATTCATATATATATATATATATATATATATATATATATATATATATATATATATATATATATATATATATATATATATATATATACCAGGGACAATTCTGTAACAAATGTTCTAGCATAAAACTTTGTACAGTTTAATAATTTCTTACCGTTTGATGTACCAGGATGATCCTCAAAATAACAATTCACTTAGGGTATATTACACTAACAGTAGAAGTCTAAGAAATAAAATTAATGAATTAAATGCTCTTGTCTGCACAGAAAAATAGATATTATTGCACTTACCGAAACGTGGATGAACGTAGAAAATAGAGAACTATTAGCTGAATATCAGATAAATGGATTTATACTATTTCACACATATAGATATATTAGACGAGGAGGGGGAGTAGCCATATATGTTAGGGACAATTTGAAATGTAGTCTCAAAGAGGGAATCAAAACTGAGCCACACACAGAAACTATTTGGAAAGAATTAAACAAAAAAGCAAATAATATTATAATGGGAGTTATATATAGGCCACCAAATTTAGACACAATGGAAGCAAAGCATCTATGGAATGAAATATCTAGAGCATCTAGTTCTAACAGTATTTATGTCATGGGTGACTTTAATTTTAGTGGAATAAACTGGGTGAACAAAACAGGGAATAGTGAAGCAGAAGATTTTCTAGAATTAATTGACGATTGCTTTCTTACGCAACACATTAATGAACCAACGCGGGAAAATAATATTTTAGATTTAGTGTTAACTAACAGGGAAACACAAATTAATGACATTGAAATAGGGTGTGAGTTGGGGAACAGTGATCACAAAGTAATCAGATTTAGCATAGAATGGAATAGACCTGTAGGAGAAAATTCTGTTAAAGTGCCAGATTTTCGAAAAGCTGATTTTAATAGCCTAAGAAATTTTTTGGGTCAAATTGATTGGAAAGTCTTGGGTATGGGGTGGGGGCCGGTCTAGGAGCGAGACATGAACCTAGCGATAGGTGACGTAAATGGGGATTTCGATGTGGATTCAATATATAACTTATTTAAGAATATTCTAAACAAAGCACAGGAACGTAGTATACCATACAAATTGAATATATCGAATACTAATGACCCAAAGTGGATAACAAAGAATTTAAAGAACCATATAGGTAAAAAGAGAGCTTGGTACAAGAGGATTAAAAATGGGGAGGTCACTTTAGAATAGGAATTCGTACAACTGGTTAGAAATGTTAAAAAAGACATAAGGAAAGCAAACAGAAACTATGAAGTTCGCATAGCAGGGCAAGCAAAGACAAATCCTAAAGGGTTTTTCAGTTATATCGTACTAAGACTAGGGAAAGGATAGGTCCATTAAAAACTGAGACAGGTCAAATAACAGACAGTGATGAAGAGATGAGTAGTATTTTTAATAAATATTTTGTATCTGTATTTACTAAGGAGGAACTTAACAATATGCCTTCAGCCGAACAAGTCTATGTGGGTGGGGACGAGGACAGGTTGACGATTTTAGCAGTTACCAGGGAGGATGTTCTTAAACAAATAGTAAAACTCAAACCAAACAAATCCCCAGGGCCGGATGAAGTGTTTGCCAGGGTGCTTAAAGAATGCAAAGAGGAGCTTTGTGACCCACTGTCTACCATATTTAATAAATCAATAGAGTCAGGCAGAGTGCCAGAGTTTTGGAAAGTTGCTAATGTGATACCAGTTTTTAAGAAAGGAGATAGATCACTTGCATCTAACTATCGACCAATTAGCCTAACGTCTATTGTGGGAAAGTTACTCGAATCTATAATAGCAAATAAAATTCGTCTTCATCTTGAAAAACATAAATTAATAATTGAGTCGCAACATGGTTTTATAAATGGCAGTTCATGTTTAACAAATTTGTTATCTTTTTATTCTAGCATTGTTGAGGCAGTTGATAGTGGTAAGGATTGCGATGTTGTGTACCTTGACTTTAGCAAAGCTTTTGATACAGTGCCACATGAAAGACTGATTAAGAAAATAGAGTCTCATGGTATTGGGGGTGCTATATTAAGCTGGATTAGGGCATGGCTATACCAAAGGAAACAGAGAGTTAGTATAAATGGAATCAAGTCAGAGTGGGAAAATGTTGTAAGTGGAGTGCCTCAAGGCTCTGTCCTGGGACCTCTGTTGTTTATAATATATATAAATGATTTAGATTCAGGTTTGAGTAGCAACATTTGCAAATTTGCCGATGATACGAAAATCGGTAGGGAAATTAATTCGGAGGAGGACTCACTATCACTTCAAGTTGATCTAGATAGGGTTTTGAAATGGTCAGAGGATTGGCAGATGCAGTTTAATGCTGATAAATGTAAAGTTCTGAGGTTAGGTAATGATGATAGAGTTACAAGATACGAGCTAGATGGTGTTGTGATTGCGAAGTCGGATTGCGAAAGGGATCTGGGAGTTATGATTAGTAAGAATTTAAAACAAAAGGATCAATGCATAAATGTTCGTAATAAGGCAAATCGGACACTTGGATTTATTAATCGCAGCGTTAGTAACAAGACACCTGGTGTGGTTCTCAAGCTATATCTTGCTCTAGTTAGGCCCCATTTAGATTATGCAGTTCAGTTTTGGTCGCCATATTATAGAATGGATATAAATTCACTTGAACGTGTCCAGCGTAGGATGACTAAGTTAATTCCCCAAATTAGAAATCTTTCATATGAAGAAAGATTAACAAAGCTTAAGTTGCATTCACTGGAAAGGCGAAGAGTTAGGGGTGACATGATAGAGGTTTACAAGTGGATGAATGGACATAACCGGGGGGATATTAATAGGATATTAAAAGTATCAACACAGGACAGAACACGAAACAATGGATATAAATTGGATAAGTTTAGATTTAGGAAAGACTTGGGTAAATACTGGTTCAGTAACAGGGTTGTTGATTTGTGGAACCAATTGCCGCGTAACCGTTTCTTCGCGTTGCTTTCTTACGCAACACATTAAGGAACCGACACGGGAAAATAATATTTTAGATTTAGTGTTAACTAACAGGGAAACGCAAATTAATGACATCGAAATAGGGAGTGAGCTAGGGAGCAGTGATCACAAAGAAATCAGATTTAGCATAGAATGGAATAGACCAGTAGGAGAAAATTCTGTTAAAGTGCCAGATTTTCGTAAAGCTGATTTTAATAGCCTAAGAAATTTTTTGGGTCAAATTGATTGGAAAGTCTTGGGTATGGGGTGTGGGCCGGTCTTGGAGCGAGACATGAACCCAGCGATAGGTGACTTAAATGGGGATTTCGATGTGGATTCAATATATAACTTATTTAAGAATATTCTAAACAAAGCACAGGAACGTAGTATACCATACAAATTGAATAGATCGAATACTAATGACCCAAAGTGGATAACAAAGAATTTGAAGAACCTTATAGGTAAAAAGAGAGCTTGGTACAAAAGGATTAAAAATGGGGAGGTCACTTTAGAACAGGAATTCGTACAACTGGTTAGAAATGTTAAAAAAGAGATAAGGAAAGCAAAAAGAAACTATGAAGTTCGCATAGCAGGGCAAGCAAAGACAAATCCTAAAGGGTTTTTTCAGTTATATCGTACTAAGACTAGGGAAAGGATAGGTCCATTAAAAACTGAGACAGGTCAAATAACAGATAGTGATGAAGAGATGAGTAGTATTTTTAATAAATATTTTGTATCTGTATTTACTAAAGAGGAACTTAACAATATGCCTTCAGCCGAACAAGTCTATGTGGGTGGGGACGAGGACAGGTTGACGAGTTTAACAGTTACCAGGGAGGATGTTCTTAAACAAATAGTAAAACTCAAACCAAACAAATCCCCAGGGCCGGATGAAGTGTTTGCCAGGGTGCTTAAAGAATGCAAAGAGGAGCTTTGTGACCCACTGTCAACCATATTTAATAAATCAATAGAGTCAGGCAGAGTGCCAGAGTTTTGGAAAGTTGCTAATGTGATACCAGTTTTTAAGAAAGGAGATAGATCACTTGCGTCTAACTATCGACCAATTAGCCTAACGTCTATTGTGGGAAAGTTACTCGAATCTATAATAGCAAATAAAATTCGTCTTCATCTTGAAAAACATAAATTAATAATTGAGTCGCAACATGGTTTTATAAATGGCCGTTCATGTTTAACAAATTTGTTATCTTTTTATTCTAGCATTGTTGAGGCAGTTGATAGTGGTAAGGATTGCGATGTTGTATACCTTGACTTTAGTAAAGCTTTTGATACAGTGCCACATGAAAGACTGATTAAAAAGATAGAGTCTCATGGTATTGGGGGTGCTATATTAAGCTGGATTAGGGCATGGCTATACCAAAGGAAACAGAGAGTTAGTATAAATGGAATCAAGTCAGAGTGGGAAAATGTTGTAAGTGGAGTGCCTCAAGGCTCTGTCCTGGGTCCTCTGTTGTTTATAATATATATAAATGATTTAGATTCAGGTTTGAGTAGCAACATTTGCAAATTTGCCGATGATACGAAAATCGGTAGGGAAATTAATTCGGAGGAGGACTCACTATCACTTCAAGTTGATCTAGATAGGGTTTTGAAATGGTCAAAGGATTGGCAGATGCAGTTTAATGCTGATAAATGTAAAGTTCTGAGGTTAGGTAATGATGATAGAGTTACAAGATACGAGCTAGATGGTGTTGTGATTGCGAAGTCGGATTGCGAAAGGGATCTGGGAGTTATGATTAGTAAGAATTTAAAACAAAAGGATCAATGCATAAATGTTCGTAATAAGGCAAATCGGACACTTGGATTTATTAATCGCAGCGTTAGTAACAAGACACCTGGTGTGGTTCTCAAGCTATATCTTGCTCTAGTTAGGCCCCATTTAGATTATGCAGTTCAGTTTTGGTCGCCATATTATAGAATGGATATAAATTCACTTGAACGTGTCCAGCGTAGGATGACTAAGTTAATTCCCCAAATTAGAAATCTTTCATATGAAGAAAGATTAACAAAGCTTAAGTTGCATTCACTGGAAAGGCGAAGAGTTAGGGGTGACATGATAGAGGTTTACAAGTGGATGAATGGACATAACCGGGGGGATATTAATAGGGTATTAAAAGTATCAACACAGGACAGAACACGAAACAATGGGTATAAATTGGATAAGTTTAGATTTAGGAAAGACTTGGGTAAATACTGGTTCAGTAACAGGGTTGTTGATTTGTGGAACCAATTGCCGCGTAACATTGTGGAGGTGGGGTCCCTCGATTGTTTCAAGCACGGGTTGGACAAGTATATGAGTGGGATTGGGTGGTTATAGAATGGGAGCTGTCTCGTGTGGGCCAGTGGGCCTTCTGCAGTTGCCTTTGTTCTTATGTTCTTATGTTCTTATGTAACATCGTGGAGGTGGGGTCCCTCGATTGTTTCAAGCACGGGTTGGACAAGTATATGAGTGGGATTGGGTGGTTATAGAATAGGAGCTGCCTCGTATGGGCCAATAGGCCTTCTGCAGTTACCTTTGTTCTTATGTTCTTATGATTAAAAAGATAGAGTCTCATGGTATTGGGGGTGCTATATTAAGCTGGATTAGGGCATTGGCTATACCAAAGGAAACAGAGAGCTAGTATAAATGGAGTCAAGTCAGAGTGGGAAAATGTTGTATGTGGGGTGCCTCAGGGCTCTGCCCTGGTACCTCTGTTGTTTATAATATATATAAATGATTTAGATTCAGGTTTGAGTAGCAACATTTGCAAATTTGCCGATGACACGAAATTCGCTAAGGAAATTAATTCGGAGGAGGACTCACTATCACTTCAAGATGATCTAGATAGGGTTTCGAAATGGTCGAAGGATTGGCAGATGCAGTTTAATGCTGATAAATGTAAAGTTCTGAGGTTAGGTAATGATGATAGGGTTACAAGATACGAGCTAGATGGTGTTGAGATTGCGAAATCGAATTGCGAAAGGGATCTGGGAGTTATGATTACTAGGAATTTAAAACAAAAGGATCAATGCATAAATGTTCGTATTAAGACAAATCGGACACTTGGATTTATTAATCGCAGCGTTAGTAACAAGACACCTGGTGTGGTTCTCAAGCTATATCTTGCTCTAGTTAGGCCCCATTTAGATTATGCAGTTCAGTTTTGGTCGCCATATTATAGAATGGATATAAATTCACTTGAACGTGTCCAGCGTAGGATGACTAAGCTAATTCCCCAAATTAGAAATCTTTCATATGAAGAAAGATTAACAAAGCTTAAGTTGCATTCACTGGAAAGGCGAAGAGTTAGGGGTGACATGATAGAGGTTTACAAGTGGGTGAATGGACATAACAAAGGGGATATTAATAGGGTATTAAAAGTATCAACACAAGACAGAACACGAAACAATGGGTATAAATTGGATAAGTTTAGATTTAGGAAAGACTTGGGTAAATACTGGTTCAGTAACAGGGTTGTTGATTTGTGGAACCAATTGCCGCGTAACATTGTGGAGGTGGGGTCCCTCGATTGTTTCAAGCATGGATTAGTTAATGATTTGGTGAGTTTGGTTGGAGCTCTGAGAGCAGAGATGGATTCCCTGCAGGAGGAGGTACGACGGCTGAGACTTCGAGAGGAAACGAAGGAGGAGACCAGTGTTGACGAGACCTCATCGTGGAGAGTAGTGAAAGACAGGAGTCTTAAGATGACCTTGACAAGGCCGCCTACAGACGCCCTAAGGACGGCAAATTCATTTGCCATGTTGGAGGACGAGTACTGTAGTGCGCCTGCAGCGAGGAAATCAGCGAGGAACGGCGGAGCGCAGGCCCCTCAGGCTGCTCAGAAAGTTAGGGCGGAACCGAAGCGAATTTTGGTTGTGGGAGATTCCCAGGTGAGGTATTTAGACAGAACGTTTTGTGCCAGAGATAGGGGGAACAGATTAAGGGTTTGCTATCCAGGAGCTGGAATTGGTGATATTGTTGAAAACATAAATGATATTATGACGGGAAATGGGAACAAACCCATTATTTGTATTAGTGCAGGAGGTAATGATGTTGGGCGAGTTAGGAGTGAGCAACTAATACAGAGATTTAGGACAGCCATTTAATTAGTTAGGAGCAAGGGAGGAATCTCGATCATATGTGGCATTCTTTCAAGAAAGGGAGTGGGAAATGAATGGATGTCAAGGGCACTTGGTGTCAATTGCCGGCTGGAAAGATATTGCAAATCAAATGCAATATCTTTCATAGACAACTGGGAACGCTCCTATGGAAGAAATGAAATGTATGCTCGTGATGGGGTGCATCTATCGAGGGCTGGGGTTGTTGCTGTTGGAACTCGTTGGAAGAAGTGGTTAGAGGTGTTTGTTTGGGTTTAAACTGTTAGTAGATAGTGGTATGGGAATTGATTTGGAGGAAGGAGGTAATAAAAGTATGTGTTCGTGGGAGAAAAGAATTGGCAAAATGATCAGGGAAAGAAAAGGGCCTCAAAATAGCAATTCACTTAGGATATATTACACTAACAGTAGAAGTCTAAGAAATAAAATTAATGAATTAAATGCTCTTGTCTGCACAGAAAAAATAGATATTATTGCACTTACCGAAACGTGGATGAACGTAGAAAATAGAGAACTATTAGCTGAATATCAGATAAATGGATTTAAACTATTTCACACAGATAGATATATTAGACGAGGAGGGGGAGTAGCCATATATGTTAGGGACAATTTGAAATGTAGTCTCAAAGAGGGAATCAAAACTGAGCCACACACAGAAACTATTTGGAAAGAATTAAACGAAAAAGCAAATAATATTATAATAGGAGTTATATATAGGCCACCAAATTTAGACAGAATGGAAGCAAAGCATCTATGGAATGAAATATCTAGAGCATCTAGATCTAACAGTATTTATGTCATGGGTGACTTTAATTTTAGTGGAATAAACTGGGTGAACAAAACAGGGAATAGTGAAGCAGAAGATTTTCTAGAATTAATTGACGATTGCTTTCTTACGCAACAAATTAAGGAACCAACGCGGGAAAATAATATTTTAGATTTAGTGTTAACTAACAGGGAAACACAAATTAATGACATCGAAATAGGGAGTGAACTAGGGAACAGTGATCACAAAGTAATCAGATTTAGCATAGAATGGAATAGACCTGTAGGAGAAAATTCTGTTAAAGTGCCAGATTTTCGAAAAGCTGATTTTAATAGCCTAAGAAATTTTTTGGGTCAAATAGATTGGAAACTCTTGGGTATTGGGTGTGGGCCGGTCTTAGAGCGAGACATGAACCCAGCGATAGGTGACGTAAAAGGGGATTTCGATGTGGATTTAATATATAACTTATTTAAGAATATTCTAAACAAAGCACAGGAACGTAGTATACCATACAAATTGAATAGGTCGAATACTAATGACCCAAAGTGGATAACAAATAATTTAAAGAACCTTATAGGTAAAAAGAGAGCTTGGTACAAAAGGATTAAGAATGGGAAAGTCAGGTTAGAACAGGAATTCATACAACTGGTTAGAAATGTTAAAAAAGAGATTAGGAAAGCAAAAAGAAACTATGAAGTTCGCATAGCAGAGCAAGCAAAGTCAAATCCTAAAGGTTTTTTTCAGTTATATCGAACTAAGACTAGGGAAAGGATAGGTCCATTAAAATCTGAGACAGGTCAAATAACGGATAATGACAAGGAGATGAGTAGTATTTTTAACAAATATTTTATATCTATATTTACTAAAGAAGAACTTAACAATATGCCTTCAGCCGAACAAGTCTCTGTGGGTGGGGATGAGGACAGGTTGACTAGTTTAGCAGTTACCAGGGAGGATGTAATAAACCAATTAGAAAAACTAAAACCAAACAAATCCCCAGGGCCGGATGAAGTGTTTGCCAGGGTGCTTAAAGAATGCAAAGAGGAGCTTTCCGAGCCAGTGTCTACCATATTTAATAAATCAATAGAGTCAGGCAGAGTGCCAGAGTCATGGCAGGTAGCTAATGTGGTACCAATTTTTAAGAAAGGAGATAGATCACTTGCGTCAAACTATCGGCCAATTAGCCTAATGTCTATTGTGGGAAAGTTACTTGAATCAATAGGCAGATAAGCAGTCTCCGTGGTGTAGTGGTAAGACACTCGCCTGGCGTTCCGCGAGCGCTATGTCATGGGTTCGTATCCTGGCCGGGGAGGATTTACTGGGCGCAATTCCTTAACTATAGCCTCTGTTTAACGCAACAGTAATATGTGTACTTAGATGAAAAAACGATTCTTCGCGGCAGGGGATCGTATTCCAGGGACCATAGGATTAAGGACTTGCCCGAAACGCTACGTGTACTAGTGGCTGTACAAGAATGTAACAACTCTTGTATATATCTCAAAAAAAAAATAATTGCAAATACAATTCGTCTCCATCTTGAAAAACATAAATTAATAAATGAGTCGAAACATAGTTTTACAAATGGCCGTTCATGTTTAACAAATTTGCTAACTTTTTATTCCAGCATAGTTGAGGCAGTTGATAGTGGTAAGGATTGTGATGTTGTGTACCTTGACTTTAGCAAAGCTTTTGATACAGTGCCACATGAAAGACTAATTAAAAAAATAGAAGCTCATGGTATTGGGGGTGCTATATTAACTTGGATTAGGGCATGGCTATTCCAAAGGAAACAGAGAGTGAGTATAAATGGGGTTAAGTCAGAGTGGGATAATGTTGTTAGTGGAGTACCTCAGGGCTCTGTCCTGGGTCCTCTGTTGTTTATAATATATATAAATGATTTAGATTCAGGTTTGAGTAGCAACATTTGCAAATTTGCCGATGATACGAAAATCGGTAGGGAAATTAATTCGGAAGAGGACTTACTATCACTTCAAGTTGATCTAGATAGGGTTTTGAAATGGCCAAATGATTGGCAAATGCAGTTTAATGCTGATAAATGTAAAGTTCTGAGGCTAGGTAATGATGATAGAGTTACAAGATACGAGCTAGATGGTGGTAAGATTGCGAAGTCGGATTGCGAAAGGGATCTGGGAGTTATGATTAGTAAGAATTTAAAACAAAAGGATCAATGCATGAATGTTCGTAATAAGGCAAATAGGACACTGGGATTTATTAATCGAAGCGTTAGTAACAAGACACCTGGTGTGGTTCTCAAGCTATATCTTGCTCTGGTTAGGCCCCATTTAGATTATGCAGTTCAGTTTTGGTCGCCGTATTATAGAATGGATATAAATTCACTTGAACGTGTCCAACGTAGGATGACTAAGTTAATTCCCCAAATTATAAATCTTTCATATGAAGAAAGATTAACAAAGCTTAAGTTGCATTCACTGGAAAGGCGAAGAGTTAGGGGTGACATGATAGAGGTTTACAAGTGGATGAATGGACATAACAGGGGAATATTAATAGGGTATTAAAAATATCAACACAAGACAGAACACGAAACAATGGGTATAAATTGGATAAGTTTAGATTTAGGAAAGACTTGGGTAAATACTGGTTCAGTAACAGGGTTGTTGATTTGTGGAACTAATTGCCGCGTTCCGTGATGGAGGTGGTGTCCCTCGATTGTTTCAAGTGCGGGTTGGACATGTATATGAGTGGGATTGGGTTGTATAAATAGGAGCTGCCTCGTATGGGCCAATAGGCCTTCTGCAGTTGTCTTTCTTCTTATGTTCTTATGGGTTGGACATGTATATGAGTGGGATTGGGTAGTTATAACTAGGAGCTGTCTCGTATGGGCCAATAGGCCTTCTGCAGTTGCCTTTGTTCTTATGTTCTTATGATCCATGTGTGCTGAAGTTTTATAGCTGGAGCTGGAGGATCCTGTCGAGATGACTTCTTCAAAGAGACTATTAGCTTCCCACACAATGTGTATGAGAAGTACTCCAGTACTTGGCCTACAGAGTTACCAGATCTGATTTGCAGAAACTAGTGAACGAAAGTATTATGGAGATGAGATTGTTAATAATATATTTTTTTGATATTCATATGACTTGCAGATTAAAAACCAACCTTATTTTAAAATAGTACACTAAAGTACATAGCAAATTGCGAAATTCGTAGCTTTAACTACTTTAAAGTACACTAACGCACATAGCAAATTGCGAAATTCGTAGCTTTAACTACTTTAAAGCTAAATACAAATAAATACTTAGAAAATAAGCACAATATGCCAATTCAAGCGGAATCTGGCAACTCTGATTTAGCATGTAAACATTGACTTGCATTCACAGTTTAGTTATTTATTTTTCAACAATTTAAAATGGGTTATAAAAATACACACATTGGTACATTATTGCAAAGGCACTATACTACATATATATATATATAAATTTGTTGCAAGTCGAGCAACAAATATTTTACATTGAACAAACAAAGGCAACTGCAGAAGGCCTATTGGCCCATACGAGGCAGCTCCTATTTATAACCACCCAATCCCACTCATATACATGTCCAACCCATGCTTGAAACAATCGAGGGACCCCACCTCCACAATGTTACGCGGCAATTGGTTCCACAAATCAACAACCCTGTTACTGAACCAGTATTTACCCAAGTCTTTCCTAAATCTAAACTTATCCAATTTATACCCATTGTTTCGTGTTCTGTCTTGTGTTGATACTTTTAATACCCTATTAATATTCCCTTTGTTATGTCCATTCACCCACTTGTAAACCTCTATCATGTCACCCCTAACTCTTCGCCTTTCCAGTGAATGCAACTTAAGCTTTGTTAATCTTTCTTCATATGAAAGATTTCTAATTTGGGGAATTAACTTAGTCATCCTACGCTGGACACGTTCAAGTGAATTTATATCCATTCTATAATATGGCGACCAAAACTGAACTGCAAAATCTAAATGGGGCCTAACTAGAGCAAGATATAGCTTGAGAACCACACCAGGTGTCTTGTTACTAACGCTGCGATTAATAAATCCAAGTGTCCGATTTGCCTTATTACGAACATTTATGCATTGATCCTTTTGTTTTAAATTCTTACTAATCATAACTCCCAGATCCCTTTCGCAATCCGACTTCGCAATCTCAACACCATCTAGCTCGTATCTTGTAACTCTATCATCATTACCTAACCTCAGAACTTTACATTTATCAGCATTAAACTGCATCTGCCAATCCTTTGACCATTTCAAAACCCTATCTAGATCAACTTGAAGTGATAGTGAGTCCTCCTCCGAATTAATTTCTCTACCGATTTTCGTATCATCGGCAAATTTGCAAATGTTGCTACTCAAACCTGAATCTAAATCATTTATATATATTATAAACAACAGAGGTCCCAGGACAGAGCCTTGAGGCACTCCACTTACAGCATTTTCCCACTCTGACTTGACTCCATTTATACTAACTCTCTGTTTCCTTTGGTATAGCCATGCCCTAATCCAGTTTAATATAGCACCCCCAATACCATGAGCCTCTATCTTTTTAATCAGGCTTTCATGTGGCACTGTATCAAAAGCTTTGCTAAAGTCAAGGTACACAACATCACAATCCTTACCACTATCAACTGCCTCAACTATGCTAGAATAAAAAGATAACAAATTTGTTAAACATGAACGGCCATTTATATATCCATGTTGCGACTCAATTATTAATTTATGTTTTTCAAGATGAAGACGAATTTTATTTGCTATTATAGATTCGAGTAACTTTCCCACAATAGACGTTAGGCTAATTGGTCGATAGTTAGACGCAAGTGATCTATCTCCTTTCTTAAAAACTGGTATCACATTAGCAACTTTCCAAAACTCTGGCACTCTGCCTGACTCTATTGATTTATTAAATATGGTTGACAGTGGGTCACAAAGCTCCTCTTTGCATTCTTTAAGCACCCTGGCAAACACTTCATCCGGCCCTGGGGATTTGTTTGGTTTGAGTTTTACTATTTGTTTAAGAACATCCTCCCTGGTAACTGCTAAACTCGTCAACCTGTCCTCATCCCCACCCACATAGACTTGTTCGGCTGAAGGCATATTGTTAAGTTCCTCTTTAGTAAATACAGATACAAAATATTTATTAAAAATACTACTCATCTCTTCATCACTATCTGTTATTTGACCTGTCTCAGTTTTTAATGGACCTATCCTTTCCCTAGTCTTAGTACGATATAACTGAAAAAAACCTTTAGGATTTGTCTTTGCTTGCCCTGCTATGCGAACTTCATAGTTTCTTTTTGCTTTCCTTATCTCTTTTTTAACATTTCTAACCAGTTGTACGAATTCCTGTTCTAAAGTGACCTCCCCATTTTTAATCCTTTTGTACCAAGCTCTCTTTTTACCTATAAGGTTCTTCAAATTCTTTGTTATCCACTTTGGGTCATTAGTATTCGATCTATTCAATTTGTATGGTATACTACGTTCCTGTGCTTTGTTTAGAATATTCTTAAATAAGTTATATATTGAATCCACATCGAAATCCCCATTTACGTCACCTATCGCTGGGTTCATGGCGTAAGAAAGCAATCGTCAATTAATTCTAGAAAATCTTCTGCTTCACTATTCCCTGTTTTGTTCAACCTGTTTATTCCACTAAAATTAAAGTCACCCATGACGTAAATACTGTTAGATCTAGATGCCCTAGATATTTCATCCCATAGATGCTTTGCTTCCATTCTGTCTAAATTTGGTGGCCTATATATAATGGACCACCATACCGACACTATGAGGGGTAGTGGACCCAATAATAACA
>NW_025568960.1:0-11589 GCF_020424385.1 Procambarus clarkii
TGAGTCTGAATTTTTAAAATAATTACTATGATAGGAATTTTCTAGTTCTTTAATAAAAATTATGGATTAAACCTGTTTATCTTTTCAAAAAATGAACTTTGTCCTGTTTGCATAGTTGTGTCTACAGAGAGCAAGATATATAGATATAGAGCTCTATAGATATATAGAGCTCTATGATATATATTTAGCTCTATAGATATATATAGCTCTATAGCTCTATGAATGGTGGAACATTTCTCCCGCTCATCCAGCTTACAATTTTCCCTTCCTTATATGATAAAATACAAATTTTATGCACTTTGTTAACTTTAGTATTTTGTATGTCGTGATCACATTTAATACTCCATTATTTGAACGTCTTTGGATTGAGTTATGTTATCGTGTTCCTTGGTGCTTCTCTTATGGGTGAGTCTTAAACTTTCTCAACACTCGTCTTGGCGTCCAGGTGCGGGTTCCTTGCCGGAGCTGCGTACTGCGGCTCCCTCCTACCTAAGGTGTACATTATTTTGAAGACCTTCTTGCTAACTTCTTAAAAGCCATCAATAAGTTACTATATGACGCTGATGTTATTCTGTAGAGATGTTCCCCTTGGTGTCGTGTCCTCTCTCGAGTCCTTTCCTCGTTTATATGGCAACAACTGTCCCCCTCGTCTGACGGCTGAGTGGACAGCGCTCGGGATTCGTAGTCCTGAGGTTCTGGATTCGATCCCCGGTGATGGCGGAAATAAATGGGTAGAGATTCTTTCACCCTGGTGCGTCTGTTCACATAGCACTAAATAAGTACCTGGGAGTTAGACAGTTGCTATGGGCTGCTTTTTCGGGATGTTTAAGAAAAAGGAGGCCTGGTCGAGGACCGGGCCGCGGGACACTAAAAGCCCCGAAAATCATCTCAAGATCTCAAGTAGTGGTCCAAGTGCTGAACCCTGCGGGACTCCACTTCTCTCCCCTCACACACGTTAACCACTGTTTCCTTGTGTGTTTAGTACTCTCTAAATGAGCCCAGTAAGTCGATGGTTACCCATACCTTACCTTGAGGTTACCTTGAGGTGCTTCCGGGGCTTAGCGTCCCCGCGGCCCGGTCGTCGACCAGGCCTCCTGGTTGCTGGACTGATCAACCAGGCTGTTGGACGCGGCTGCTCGCAGCCTGACGTCCAACTTGGTGACGTCACGCCGACGTTGTATCTTGGTGACCCATGCTTATAGATAGGGCTAGTACATACAATGCCTAAAACCACTATTACGCAAAGCGTTTAGGGCATACCGGGCGTTTACCTAGCCTAACCTAACCTAACCTAACCGGGCTTGCCTTCGGGCGTTTCGGGCTTGCCTTCGGGCGTTTCGGGCTTGCCTTCGGGCGTTTCGGGCTTGCCTTTATAGCTTTGGAATCAACTTTTGGTGGGGGAAGAATATTAAAGGAATTGTAACAGTCGTGTCCAATCACTTGGACTGGACGGTAGAGCGACGGTCTCGCTTCATGCAGGTCGGTTTTCAATTCCCTCGACCGTCCAAGTGGTTGGGCACCATACAATTTATCCGCATCCTTTTGTGTCATGTTGTATCTTGGTGACCTTGTCGTTAAACCTAATCAAGTTCGTCCTGCAGTCTTTATCTAAACGAGAACTGTATCTGTGTGTAACATCTGGAGACAACTACATCTGTAACTGTCATGTGTGTGTGTGTGTGTGTGTGTGTGTGTGTGTGTGTGTGTGTGTGTGTGTGTGTGTGTGTGTGTGTGTGTGTGTGTGTGTGTGTGTGTGTGTGTGTGTGTCTGTGTGTGTGTGTGTGTGCGCGTGTGTGTGTGTGTGTGTGTGTGTGTGTGTGTGTGTGTGTGTGTGTGTGTGTGTGTGTGTCCGACACTCGCGTGCGAGAAGCTTCACATTCGTGAATAAGAGCAGCAAACCAAACGAAACACAAACAAATCTCCGGTAAATCAAGGGGAGCGCAACACAAATTACCTCCTGAAAGAAAAACGCGAAACAGTTAAAGAGAACTTTTGATACCCACCAATAAAGTCTAGTACCTTTTTCCCTTGTTGTTGATCACCACAACACACAATGGAAGGTTTCAGGGCTTGGAGAAAGGGAAGGAAGGGGGCGGAGGAGGAGTTGGAGTCAGGTCAGGAGACAGATGATCGCTATATACATGGGGCTCGACCAAGGTGAAGGTCACTGGTCGAAGGAGTGACAACGCTGCCACCATGTTACCTCCAATGTTTAGTCCACAGAGCGAATTCATTTGGAAGATAAAATAGTGTCTGTCCCAACCTGGCCTCACGCAGCCACCTTTGGCCACTGAAGCTAATAGAACATGGAACTGCTCCTAATTTGTATATAGTAACGCAGTGAACCTCTCATTCAGAACGACGTTTGGGAGGTTCCTGTCCAATCACTTGGGGTGGACGGTAGAGCGACGGTCTCGCTTCGTGCAGGTCGGCTTTCAATTCCCTCGACCGTCCGAGTGGTTGGGCACCATTCCTTCCCCCCGTCCCATCCCAAATCCATATCCTGATTCCTTCCCAGTGCTATATAGTCGTAATGACTTGGTGTTTTCTCGTGATATTTCCCTTCCCTTGGGAGGTTCCTTCACAGGGTACCTCCATTTATTAAGACAGTTCCATCCCTGGTGGATGTACCTTACGACTGGAGGACACGGCGATGATACCAAATACACACATATAGTTTGTGTATGAATAATATACACGAAATATACAGGAGGACCTTGTTTCCTATCGGCCCAATACAACGCCAACATATTATAGCAATGAGTTATGGTATGAAATGGTTAAAAAATAACCCCAGTATAAGATGACCAGACCACACACTAGAAGGTGAAGGGACGACGACGTTTCGACTTGTGAATGGTCCAGGACGGACCGAAACGTCGTCGTCCCTTCACCTTCTAGTGTGTGGTCTGGTCATCATACTTTAGCCACGTTATTGTGACTCATCGCCTGCAACCCCAGTATAAGGTCAGAGCGGAACAAGCCGTCGTTAGCTAACTGGTCAGTCTAACAGCAGACTGGTAACGACCGGGTATTCCGCCTGGTCCACAAGGAAGACCTACCGGGATTCGAAGCTCCAGTACTGCCAAAATTCATTCCGTTCGTCCCCTATCCCGGGTTTGGTCACCCACCGGCTGGCCTCTACCCCGCGGTCAACACTGGGGCTTTCCTTGCCGCTTTTAATTGTCCTCTGTATTAATAGAGCACACGAGCCGCGTCGAGCTGAGCTCTAGGAGCCGACATAGTCAGGGAGAAGCCAGAGGCGCTCTACGTTATCTTGAGGTTATCTTGAGATGATTTCGGGGCTTTTTAGTGTCCCCGCGGCCCGGTCCTCGACCAGGCCTCCACCCCCAGGAAGAACCCCGTGACAGCTGACTAACACCCAGGTACCTATTTTACTGCTAGGCAACAGGGGCATAGGGTGAAAGAAACTCTGCCCATTGTTTCTCGCCGGCGCCTGGGATCGAACCCAGGACCACAGGATCACAAGTCCAGTGTGCTGTCCGCTCGGCCGACCGGCTCCCTACGTGAGCACAGCAAGTCATGGGAGTGCCGTGGGCAGTGGAGGTGAGTATAGGAAGGGAATTTTGTGGTGGGGCCGGGAAGGAAGTGAGGAGTCAAGTGGGCTCAAAAGGTGGGCGAGACGGAGGAGAATGGTGGGGGGAGATGTAGGGGGTGGGTGGGCCAGGGACCCACCACCCCGGCCGGTGGGCAGCCCCTGACGGAGGCGGCGGTGGAGGTGAAAGGAGAGAGAAGGCGGAGGGGCAACTTTAAACCAGCCGGCGGTAGGGACCTTCCTCGCCCAGCGTCGCTACCAGTATAACCAGTTTACCTGTAGCCGCTTTCGAGAGATTGTTGTCGTACTGCGGCAGACCACCACGAGGCTAGGAGACGGGTCGGGCTCCCTGCAGATGGCTGACCATCACAACATAGTGGGTCCATCTTTCTGAAACTTGAACAAATCTGACGTGATAGATTCCGCAGTTCTTCAAGCAAATATGTTTTGCTTCTTGGTAGAATGTTATGGAGTGGTTATATAACAGTTATATAACCTTAGTTATATAACTGTTATATAACTTTAGTTATATAACAGTTATATAACTTTAGTTATATAACACTCTGCAGTGTTATATAACTAAGGTTCTATAACACTGCAACCCTATAATGAGTTCAGAATATAATTCACCCTGTTAGTCCAGTAGCAAATCCGAAGAAGTGGCCAATTATATTTTAATTATATTGTATTAAAGAGGAAGGGAAGTCCCTTCCTCTATAATACAATATAAGAGGTATATATAATACTATATAAGAGTACCAGGTGGTACTCGTACCACCTCTGGCTGGAAGGGGGACCCTCAGCCTCGGAGGAAAGCACACATAACGTATTACAAGGAAACTTTAGGTCCCCTCCAATGCAATTTCTGAGTGCTTTTCTCCTACCACCCTCGTCCTTTATGTCATTTTTTGTGCTTTATAGCATTATATATATTTTTATTGAAATTTCTTTTTATCTGTTTTTTTCCATCTCAGACAAGCTGCCTGTGGGTGTATTAATGACACCATGGAAACTGTGGGTTTCCATATACTGATATACTGAATAGACTGAGAATAGACTGTTCAGTTTGACTGAATATTGAGTCAATGTTGCCGAGACGACTTGGTTTTGCTCTAAAACTTTTCTTTAAAATATGGTTTCAGACTTATGAACAACAAAGAGATTTAAACGCCAGTGTCGGCCGGAAAATTGGAAATGCAGCCTAACGTTGATAAATGCAAATTCCTTAACCCGAAGATGGAGAGCCGTCCACCTCATGAACATCCAGGCATTTGGGCTGGACGGTAGAGCAACGGTCTCGCTTTATGCAGGTCGGCGTTCAATCCCCGACCGTCCAAGTGGTTGGGGCACCATTCCTTTCCACCCCGTCCCATCACCAAATCCTTATCCTGACCCCCTTTCCAGTGCTATATAGTCGTAATGGCTTGACGCTTTTTCTTGATAATTCGTTCCTTCCTAAGCCTGTTATGTACTATAAACTGTGTTATAAATGTTGAAACTATGTAACTAGCTTATCAAGGTTGAACTTGCTTGACCAAATTAATTATGGGGTTCAGCTGCTTGACCAAATTAATTTTGGGGTTCAGCTCCTGAGCCCATTATGCCTCTGTAGTCTTTTCAACAACCACTCACTGATGGGCACGGCGCTCACATTCGCTCACAGGATAAGCAATGGTTGCATAATTAGTTAAACTAATTCGTTCATTATCTGGTTTGTGTTGAACTGTAGACCTCCAATTTTAGAGAGGGTTGTATAGGCCAGAACAATAGTAGACTAACAACCCAGCAAGTATACTTTGGGCCAGAGCAAAGTATGCTCTTAGTGTATATATATATATATATATATATATATATATATATATATATATATATATATATATATATATATATATATATATATATATATATATATATATCCGGAGAAGGGGTTTGGTTTCCGCGTTGGACTTAAGGCCACTCAACCTCTAGTATGATATTAAGGCCACCACAAGTCCAAGCAGCAAGAATATTTAGTCCTGGACACAGGACTGAAGTCAACAACCAGTCTTTACACTGTGAGAAGTGAGGTATACTCAGTGTAAATATACTAGGTTACTAGTCTACTCCCCCCCCGAGTCGATATCTCGCTGGGTTATTAACTTAACCACTCCTCCTTCCGAGTCGATATCTTGCCGGATCAAGCCTTCAGCGCCTGCATAGGTTTCCAATTAACAATAGATTATAACAATAGATTACAATTATAACAATAGATTATTAACAATAGTGTTGTTTTGATTAGTGGAGCGTGTTTATGGGCCGAGATCCTCACAGGAACGGAGGTGCTTAAGAGGTTTATTGTGGGTTTAATTAATGTGGGTAAAGGTATGGCTTACAGGTGTTGTGCTGGCGCGGCTCTCCCCGCCTCTAGCTAGATTACATTGTATTTTACTTCCTTTACTGTGTTTTATTTTATCTTGTATTGTATTTGGTTGTATTTTAATAAGTATTATCCAAATATCATTCGTATATTATATGCGTGTATTTTATTCTGATCAGGGGCGCTCATGTCTTTGTCCATCACGTATACAAGACGAATCATCGAGTATGCAGCTCCAGCGTGATCTTCTATCGTCACATACAAAGCACGAGAAATACAACAGGTTTTACACCTGACTAATCCCGAAGCTGGAGACGCATAAGAGAAAGGACATGACAACGAGGTAAAAGATACTCAACGGCTTCAACATGGTAAAAAACGTATCCAACCTAACACTGGGACGATAACAAGGGGAGCACATCCACGATAACGAGGTGGAATGGCTGGTTCCCATGTTTGTTAAGGTTCCCCTTAGGCCTATGGGTCCTCAAGTTCAAGTATGTTTATTGAGATAAGAAAGAAATACATCTCAAAGAGATAGAGTAGCTTAGGCTATTTCTATCCCCCTGAGTATGCCAAGGGGACCTACTGATTCAGGACGCAACCCACAACAGTTGACTGGTTCTTCTTTACTCTTAGGCGGTTTCATATAGGGAGAGACGATAACAATGTTACAAAAAATTATGTGGAACAGAATTACAGAACTCTAATAAAGAAGGAGACCTGGGGGTGGTTTTGGGTAGTAAACTGTCGCCAGAGGAACACATAAAGAACATTGTGAGAGGAACGCATGTGTCACTTTCCAACTTCAGACTTGCTGTTAATTATATGGATGATGAAATACTAAAGAAACTGTTCATGACTTTTGTGAGACCAAAACTGGAATATGCAGCAGTTATATGGTGACCAAATCTCAAGAAACACATATATTAACTGGAAAAGGTGCAAAGACATGCTACAAAATGGCTACGGAACTGAAAAACAAGAGTTACGAGGAGATACTACAAGCGTTAAACATGCCTAAACTAGAAGATAGAAGAAAAAGAGGAGATATGATCACCACATACAAAATTTTAAGAGGAATCGACCAAATTGACAAGGAGGAATTCCTGAAATCAGGAACATCACCAACACAGGGACGCGGTTACAAGGAAACCGGAAAACTAAGGAAACAGAAATGCCGAAATAGCATTAGAAAGTTTTCTTTCGCAGAGTAGACGGTTGGAACAAGTTAAGGGAGAAGGTGGTGGAGGCCCTGTTACCTAGCAGTAAAATAGGTACCTGGGTGTTAGTCAGCTGTCCCGGGCTGCTTCCTGGGGGTTGAGGCCTGGTTGAGGACCGGGCCGCGGGGACACTAAAGCCCCGAAATCATCTCAAGATAACCTCAAGAAGGCCAAAACCGTCAGTGGTTTCAAAGTGTTATATACGACAAAGAGTACTGGGAAGACGGGACACCACGAGCATAGCTCTTATCCTGTAACTACACTTAGGTAATTACACACACACACACTCAGGGTTAGTGTGTAACCCAACCAAATGTAATGTAATGAAGATAGGTGTAGGGAGCAGGAGGCCAGATACAAGGTATCATCTGGGAGAGGAAATTCTTCAGGAGTCAGAGAAGGAAAAAGACTTGGGGGTTGATATCACGCCAGACCTGTCTCCTGCAGCACATATCAAGCGGATAACATCAGCGGCATATGCCAGGCTGGCCAACATACGAACGGCATTCAGAAACTTGTGTAAAGAATCATTCAGAACTTTGTATACCACATATGTCAGGCCAATCCTGGAGTATGCAGCCCCAGCATGGAGTCCATATCTAGTCAAGGATAAGACTAAACTGGAAAAGGTTCAAAGGTTTGCCACCAGACTAGTACCCGAGCTGAGAGGTATGAGCTACGAGGAGAGACTACGGGAATTAAACCTCACTTCGCTGGAAGACAGAAGAGTTAGGGGGGACATGATCACCACATTCAAGATTCTGAAGGGGATTGATAGGGTAGATAAAGACAGTCTATTTAACACAAGGGGAACACGCACAAGGGGACACAGGTGGAAACTGAGTGCCCAAATGAGCCACAGAGATATTAGAAAGAACTTTTTTAGTGTCAGAGTGGTTGACAAATGGAATGCATTAGGGGGTGATGTGGTGGAGGCTGACTCCATACACAGTTTCAAGTGTAGATATGACAGAGCCCGATAGGCTCAGGAATCTGTACACCTGTTGATTGACGGTTGAGAGGCGGGACCAAAGAGCCAGAGCTCAACCCCCGCAAACACAACTAGGTGAGTACAACTCACACACACACACGTACACACACACACACACACGTACACACACACACACACACACACACGTACACACACATACACACACACACACTCACACACACACACACACACCACACGTACACACACACACGTACACACACACACACACACACACACACACACACACACACACACACACACACACACACACATACACACACACACATACACACACACACACACACACACACACACACACACACACACACACACACGTACACACACACACACACACACACACACACACACACACACACCACACACACACACCACACACACACACACACACACACACACACGTACACACACACACACACACGTACACACACACACACACACACAACACACACACACACACACACACACACACCACACACACACACACACACACACACACACACACACACGTACACACACACACACACACACACACACACACACCACACACACACACACACACACACACACACACACACACACACACACGTACACACACACACACACACGTACACACACACACACACACACACACACACACACACACACCACACACACACACACACACACACACACACACACGTACACACACACACACACACACACACACACACACACACACACACACACACACACACACCACACACACACACACACACACACACACGTACACACACACACACACACACACACACGTACACACACACACACACACACACACACACACACACACACACACACACACACGTACACACACACACACACACACACACACACACACACACACACACACACACACACACACACACACACACACACACGTACACACACACCACACACACGTACACACACACACACACACACACACACACACACACACACACACACACACCACACACACACACACACACACACACACGTACACACACACACACACACACACACACACACACACACACACACACACACACACACACACACACACACACACACACACACACACACACACACACGTACACACACACACACACACACACACCACACACACACACACACACACACACCACACACACACACACACACACACACACACACACACACACACACACACACGTACACACACACACACGAAGGCGGAACATTCCTCACAATTACCTGCTCTTCACGCCCCGTTAGTGAGAGAGGACCACCATCAGTCACGCGTCTCTACTAAATAATTCCTGGAGTTTATTTTGTAATTTACTGTGTCGGAGGGCGCAATTAGGCAGTAATTAAAGAGAAAATGTAATACTTCGATATACCCCGCCCTTCCTCGAAGGGGGGGGAAGGGAAGTATCAGGGAGAAAGCACCTGTTGTTGTTGCTGTTATAGATTCAGCTACTCGGAACAAGTTCCAAGTAGCACGGGCTATGGTGAGCCCGTAACTCTCCTGGCACAGGAGCGGGGCAAGTAGCACGGGCTATGGTGAGCCCGTAGTGGACTTACCTGGCACAGGAGCGGGGCAAGTAGCACGGGCTATGGTGAGCCCGTAGTGGACTTACCTGGGGACGGAGAAAGCACCGAGCCACTGCGACTATATAGCCCTTGGAAGGGGTCAGGATAAGGATTTGGGATGGGACGGGGGGAAAGGAACGGTGTTCAATCACTTGGACGGTCGGGGGACTGAACTCCGACCTGCATGAAGCGAGTCCGTCGCTCTACGGTCCAGCCCAGGTGGTTGGGGTACAAGACATTTCTGGAAAAAGCGGGTGTTCCAGCTCTTAGGTTAGGTTAGTTCCGCTGCTCTTACCTTAGAGGGAGGTGGTGAGTGTGTGTGTGTGTGTGTGTGTGTGTGTGAGTGTGTGTGTGTGTGTGTGGTGTGTGTGTGTGTGTGTGTGTGTGTGTGTGTGTGTGTGTGTGTGTGAGTGTGTGTGTGTGTGTGAGTGTGTGTGTGTGTGGTGGTGTGTGTGTGTGTGGTGTGTGTGTGTGTGTGTGTGTGGTGTGTGTGTGTGTGTTGTGTGTGTGTGTGTGTGTGTGTGTGAGTGTGTGTGTGTGTGTGTGTGTGTGGTGTGTGTGTGTGTGTTGTCTGTGTGAGTGTGTGTGTGTGTGTGTGTGTGAGTGTGTGTGTGTGTGTGTGTGTGTGTGTGAGTGTGGTGTGTGTGTGTGAGTGTGTGTGTGTGTGTTGTGTGTGTGTGTGTGTGTGTGTGGAGTGTGTGGTGTGTGTGTGTGTGTGAGTGTGTGGGTGTGTGTGTGTGTGTGTGTGTGTTGGTGGGTGTGTGTGTGGTGTGTGTGTGTGTGTGTGGTTGTGTGTGTGTGTTTGGTGTGTGTGGTGTGTGTGTGTGTGTGTGTGTGTGTGTGTGTGTGTGTGTGTGTGTGTGTGTGTGTGTGTGTGTGTGTGTGTGTGGTGTGTGTGTGTGTGTGTGAGTGTGTCAACAAGTCCCCAACTCCTGATAGTACCTGAGGACCTGTCCCTCCCTGCTCTTTATCTCTCCATCTCTGTAATAGCTGACTCCTCTTGAGTTCCATGTTGCTTCATCATAGACACGTGACAATGCAGCTATTACGCGCAAGCCAATTACTAAATTGTAGCAACAACAGTGAGAACTTGTTTAATTACACAAATTTGAGTTGTATTTTGAATAAGAAAAAGGAAAAAAAAATACCAATGTTATATAAGCAAATAATAACGACGAGATAGGTTTCAATTCTCGCCTTTAAACATAGATTTTCCCATGAACAAATCCACAAGGGCCGTGACGAGGATTCGAACCTACGTCCGAGAGGATCCCAGACGCTGCCTTAATCGACTGAGCTACGACATGGTCAAAAATCCCTTGTGGATTTGTTCATTTGATGCATCACGCTATTGCGATTTCTGTAATAGATTTACCCAGATCGTGAGATCTAGACGGTCGGGAATTGAACGCCGACCTGCAAGAACCAAGACCGTCACTCTACCGTCCACTTCAAGTATAACGAGTCCAGTAACTACGCTGTCCGAGTGTCGTACCCTAACAAACAGCGGATATGTCTCCTTCTAGACAATACAAGTTGCTCAGACTAATCTTTGGTGTTCTGAATATTTCATACACGAAGAGACTGAAGACGTAAGACCTGGCGAGGGGAGACATGATCGAGGTCTTTGATACGATCAGACCATCAGGTCGACACCCGTAACAATGGCGGGCGATGAGTCACAATAACGTGGCTGAAGTATGTTGACCAGACCACACACTAGAAGCTGAAGGGACGACGACGACGTTTCGGTCCGTCCTGGACCATTCTCAAGTCGATTGTGGCCATAAGGCGGAGACGTTCACACAGTCAAGGTGGATATGGGAGGAAGGTGCAGAATACCCCCGTTGAA
>NW_025568961.1:0-17500 GCF_020424385.1 Procambarus clarkii
AACACTCCACCACAGACCACTTCACAACCGGCACACCATCACTGTCGCTGCGTACAGCACAACCACCACCACAATCCCCCACCCCCCCCCCCCTCCCCCTTAAAGACCATCTTTCAATCTCTCTCAAGCATCGACTGGAAGCAGCAAGAAAATCCCATTTGGCGAAGACACGAGAAATATGCGAGACCTCGAGGACCACCTCTCTCCTCCTTGAATTTAGCGACAGCTCCCTCAATTAATGTCTCGGGGCTCCTAAGAGTAATGTCTAAGGCTTCGTCTCCGTCCGTCAGATTCTGAAGGTAACGGGTGATGGTGTAGCAAGATGAGAAGCCTGGATCCAGGTGGTGGTCTCCTACTGACTGTGTTTGGGGCGTTAAGGACCGCTGCTTGGTGTCTGGGACCGCTGCACGTCGTCTGGGGACCGCTGCTTGGTGTCTGGGACCGCTGCACGGTGTCTGGGACCGCTGCACGTCGTCTGGGGACCGCTGCACGGTGTCTGGGACCGCTGCACGTCGTCTGGGGACCGCTGCACGGTGTCTGGGACCGCTGCTTGGTGTCTGGGACCGCTGCACGGTGTCTGGGACCGCTGCACGGTGTCTGGGACCGCTGCTTGGTGTCTGGAACCGCTGCTTGGTGTCTGGGGACCGCTGCTTGGTGTCTGGGACCGCTGCTTGGTGTCTGGAACCGCTGCTTGGTGTCTGGAACCGCTGCTTGGTGTCTGGGGACCGCTGCTTGGTGTCTGGGACCGCTGCTTGGTGTCTGGGGACAGCTGCTTGGTGTCTGTGACCGCTGCACGGTGTCTGGGACCGCTGCACGTCGTCTGGGGACCGCTGCTTGGTGTCTGGGACCGCTGCACGGTGTCTGGGACCGCTGCTTGGTGTCTGGGACCGCTGCTGGTGTCTGTGACCGCTGCACGGTGTCTGGGACCGCTGCACGTCGTCTGGGGACCGCTGCTTGGTGTCTGGGACCGCTGCACGGTGTCTGGAACCGCTGCTTGGTGTCTGGGACCGCTGCTTGGTGTCTGGAACCGCTGCTTGGTGTCTGGGAACCGCTGCTTGGTGTCTGGGAACCGCTGCTTGGTGTCTGGGACCGCTGCTTGGTGTCTGGGACCGCTGCACGGTGTCTGGGACCGCTGCACGGTGTCTGGGACCGCTGCTTGGTGTCTGGGACCGCTGCTTGGTGTCTGGGACCGCTGCTTGGTGTCTGGGACCGCTGCTTGGTGTCTGTGACCGCTGCTTGGTGTCTGTGACCGCTGCTTGGTGTCTGGGACCGCTGCACGGTGTCTGGAACCGCTGCTTGGTGTCTGGGACCGCTGCTTGGTGTCTGGAACCGCTGCTTGGTGTCTGGGGACCGCTGCTTGGTGTCTGTGACCGCTGCTTGGTGTCTGTGACCGCTGCTTGGTGTCTGGGGACCGCTGCTTGGTGTCTGGGACCGCTGCTTGGTGTCTGTGACCGCTGCTTGGTGTCTGTGACCGCTGCTTGGTGTCTGGGACCGCTGCTTGGTGTCTGGGGACCGCTGCACGTCGTCTGGGGACCGCTGCACGTCGTCTGGGGACCGCTGCTTGGTGTCTGGGACCGCTGCACGTCGTCTGGGGACCGCTGCACGTCGTCTGGGGACCGCTGCTTGGTGTCTGGGACCGCTGCACGGTGTCTGGGACCGCTGCTTGGTGTCTGGGACCGCTGCTTGGTGTCTGGGACCGCTGCTTGGTGTCTGGAACCGCTGCTTGGTGTCTGGAACCGCTGCTTGGTGTCTGGAACCGCTGCTTGGTGTCTGGGGACCGCTGCTTGGTGTCTGGGACCGCTGCTTGGTGTCTGGGGACAGCTGCTTGGTGTCTGTGACCGCTGCACGGTGTCTGGGACCGCTGCACGTCGTCTGGGGACCGCTGCACGGTGTCTGGGACCGCTGCTTGGTGTCTGGGACCGCTGCACGGTGTCTGGGACCGCTGCTTGGTGTCTGGGACCGCTGCTTGGTGTCTGGGACCGCTGCTTGGTGTCTGGGACCGCTGCTTGGTGTCTGGGACCGCTGCTTGGTGTCTGGGACCGCTGCTTGGTGTCTGGGACCGCTGCTTGGTGTCTGGGACCGCTGCTTGGTGTCTGTGACCGCTGCTTGGTGTCTGGGACCGCTGCTTGGTGTCTGGGACCGCTGCTTGGTGTCTGGGACCGCTGCTTGGTGTCTGTGACCGCTGCACGGTGTCTGGGACCGCTGCTTGGTGTCTGTGACCGCTGCACGGTGTCTGGGACCGCTGCACGTCGTCTGGGGACCGCTGCTTGGTGTCTGGGACCGCTGCACGGTGTCTGGAACCGCTGCTTGGTGTCTGGGACCGCTGCTTGGTGTCTGGAACCGCTGCTTGGTGTCTGGAACCGCTGCTTGGTGTCTGGGACCGCTGCTTGGTGTCTGTGACCGCTGCTTGGTGTCTGTGACCGCTGCTTGGTGTCTGGAACCGCTGCACGGTGTCTGGAACCGCTGCTTGGTGTCTGTGACCGCTGCTTGGTGTCTGGAACCGCTGCTTGGTGTCTGGGACCGCTGCTTGGTGTCTGTGACCGCTGCTTGGTGTCTGGGACCGCTGCACGGTGTCTGGGACCGCTGCTTGGTGTCTGGGACCGCTGCTTGGTGTCTGGGACCGCTGCTTGGTGTCTGTGACCGCTGCTTGGTGTCTGGGACCGCTGCACGGTGTCTGGAACCGCTGCTTGGTGTCTGGAAACCGCTGCTTGGTGTCTGGGACCGCTGCTTGGTGTCTGTGACCGCTGCACGGTGTCTGGGACCGCTGCACGTCGTCTGGAACCGCTGCTTGGTGTCTGGGGACCGCTGCTTGGTGTCTGGGAACCGTGCTTGGTGTCTGGGGACCGCTGCTTGGTGTCTGGGACCGCTGCTTGGTGTCTGGGACCGCTGCTTGGTGTCTGGGACCGCTGCTTGGTGTCTGGGACCGCTGCTTGGTGTCTGGGACCGCTGCCCGACGTCTTGGGACCGCTGCCCGACGTCTTGGGACCGCTGCCCGACGTCTTGGGACCGCTGCCCGACGTCTTGGGACCGCTGCACGGCGCCTGGGAACCGCTGCACGGCGCCTGGGAACCGCTGCACGGCGCCTGGGAACCGCTGCACGGCGCCTGGGAACCGCTGCACGGCGCCTGGGAACCGCTGCACGGCGCCTGGGAACCGCTGCACGGCGCCTGGGAACCGCTGCACGGCGCCTGGGAACCGCTGCCCGGCGCCTGGGAACCGCTGCCCGGGGGCCAGATTCACGAAGCAGCTACGCAAGCACTTACGAACGTGTACATCTTTCCTCAATCTTTGACGGCTTTGGTTACATTTATTAAACAGTTTACAAGCATGAAAACTTGCCAATAAACTGTTGTTATTGTTATAAACAGCCTCCTGGTGCTTCGGAGCTCATTAACTGTTTAATAATTGTAAACAAAACCGCCAAAGATTAAGAAAAGATGTACAGGTTCGTAAGTGCTTGCGTAACTGCTTCGTGAATCTGGAGTGGATACAATACTGCCTTCACTTACACCTACTCACCCCAGCGACTTTTGTAAGTACCTGACCTTTTGGTTACCTTTTTTTTGAAGATTCCGAGGATCAACGTCCCCGCGGCCCGGTCCTCGACCAGGCCTCCACCCCCAGGAAGCAGCCCATGACAACCGACTAACACCCAGGTACCTATTTTACTGCTAGGTAACAGGGGCATTGGGTGAAAGAAACTCTACCCATTGTTTCTCTCCGACGCCTGGGATCGAACCCAGGACCACAGGATCACAAGTCCTGCGTGCTGTCCGCTCGGCCGACCGGCTCCCTCATAGGGAGGATAGGTGGATATGGGTGGGAGGAAGATGCGCTTTGGATAGATGTTAAAGGGGAGTTTTAAAGGAGAATGGATGGGGGGGAATAGTTTAAAAGGATAGACAGGTGGTGGTGTGAGGGTAGTCGGGACTAGGAGGAGGAGTCAGAGGGGAACCTATCCGTCAACCACAGGAGTTGGCGACACTTGAGCTGGTTCTCAACTCCTGGCGGTGAAAGCTGAAAGCTTCTCAAGAGAAAGGCAAGGGGGAGAAAAAGAATGAATTTCAGGGAGAAAGCGGAGGTAGTGGAGGAGAGCCGGTGGGTAAAAATATATTAAGGAACTAGAGTGAACGAGACAGAATGGGAAGCAATGGAAATGTACCAATATATGTGTGTGTGTGTGTGTGTGTGTGTGTGTGTGTGTGTGTGTGTGTGTGTGTGTGTGTGTGTGTGTGTGTGTGTTTTCACCTGTTTGTGTCTTTTAAAATCGAGCATGTGATTCTTGGACCCCCCAATCCTACCGTAAGTTTTGTAATGACTTCCGACATTATTTTTTTTCTCTCATATCTACTAGGCCAACTACTGACCTGCCCTCCGCCAGGATGCAACCCTCGCGCGAGCGTTGGTTGCGAGCTAACGACTTAGCCTACTGTGCTACACAGGACACTGTGGAGGGAAGAGGGGGGGGGGGAGGAGGAAGGTGTTCGCTCCATGTATTTTTTCTCACATATACACTACACATGCCCTACACTGTAATCATCACTACATACGACCTCCATTGCAATAACCACCTTTCAATACACTCTCTCATAGATTGTGACGATCTAGATAAATAGTCTATCGTCACATAGATCCTCAGATAGACTGTGACGACCTAGATAAATAGACTATCGTCATGGGGTTGTTAGTGTGCAACATGCACACTTAACAGCCCCATTCAAAGCAGGAGAAGTTATTACTGTGACTTGGAGAACGTGATGGAGAGATCTTCCACTGCCTGTCACCCCAATATATATCGGCTCGAATTTCCTTGTAAGAGTATGAGTGTGGGATGATTGACAGACTAGTATTCTTAGTAGATTGAGCATTGTTGGATCTGCTATGAATTAAATGTTGATGTAATATTTCCAGATTGTACAAATAATTGTTTTTGTCTCGTGTTAAAAGTAATTCACAATATATATATATATATATGTATATATATATATATATATATATATATATATATATATATATATATATATATATATATATATATATATATAATATGTCGTACCTAGTAGCCAGAACGCACTTCTCAGCCTATTATGCAAGGCCCGATTTGCCTAATAAGCCAAGTTTTCCTGAATTAATATATTTTTTCTTATTTGTTTCTTATGAAATGATAAAGCTACCCATTTCATTATATATGAGGTCAATTTATTTTTATTGGAGTTAAAATTAATGTAGATATATGACCGAACCTAACCAACCCTACCTAACCTAACCTAACCTATCTTTATAGTTTAGGTTAGGTAGCCGAAAAAGTTAGGTTAGGTTAGGTTAGGTAGGTTAGGTAGTCGATAAACAATTAATTCATGAAAACTTGGCTTATTAGGCAAATCGAGCCTTGCATAGTAGGCTGAGAAGTGCGTTCTGGCTACTAGGTACGACATATATATAATGTGTGACGGTAACGCGTTGGTGTTCGGCTGTTCAAAGCTAGGGGTATGGCCTCGTCACATAGAATTAAAAAAAATAGAAAATCTGGAACTTCGTCTGTGGTAAGGTAAGGAGAAGACACACAAAACACAAGTAAATTTTAACAATGCAATTTTAATTACGTCAGATAAACAAAACATGAATAAAATGGACATACAAATTCGTATAATAAAATCAATCAAAATAATAAGAATAATTAAATGGCAAAATGAAAAGTTACGTTAAGACAAGTGAGCAATAACAAGCTGTGCAATATACAATAAAATGAGAGGTGCGGGAATATTGGCTTTAAGCTATCACCTCTCTTAGTACACTTAAGCCAAAGCTCAGTCTACCAGGAAGAAGTGTTAACCGTATGAAAGCACTGAATATTCTGAGGACTGAGGTCGTGGCGGCCCCAGACATCGAGTAGTATGGTGGGTGGAGTGCAGTTGCAGCCAGACCGGCGGCCAATCAGCGAGTAGCCGGCAACAAGACAGGTAGTTTGGCGGTTTGAGGCTGAGCAGGTGTCCCTGGCTGCATACGGTTTGCGCTCTGGCAAACCTTGGAGATGTTGTTGTCGTTGTTGGACATTTCTTTCATAGTAGTTTTATATATTTGTAGTGACGTATTTTTGGAGGGAAGAGCAGGCTCAATCTCTTGAAGGAGATTATCGTCACTATATATATATATATATATATATATAATGTCGTACCTAGTAGCCAGAACGCACTTCTCAGCCTATTATGCAAGGCCCGATTTGCCTAATAAGCCAAGTTTTCCTGAATTAATATATTTTTTCTAATTTGTTTCTTATGAAATGATAAAGCTAACCATTTCATTATGTATGAGGTCAATTTTTTTTTATTGGAGTTAAAATTAACGTAGATATATGACCGAACCTAACCAACCCTACCTAACCTAACCTATTTCTATCGGTTAGGTAAAGTTAGGTAGCAGAAAAAGTTAGGTTTGGTTAGGTTAGGTAGGTTAGGTAGTCGAAAAAAACATTAAGTCATGAAAACTTGGCTTATTAGGCAAATTGGGCCATGCATAGTTGGCTGAGAAGTGCGTTCTGGCTATTAGGTACGACATATATATATATATATATATATATATATATATATATATATATATATATATATATATATATATATATAATATTCTTTTATATCGTTTCTCCCCATACCCACGAAAAATCTAAAAAAATACATATTAAAAATATTTATATCCATTTGCAGTTGACTGTGCAATCCAGGTGATAGCTCACACAGACCTGAACGGGGAGGGACAAATGGACGTCCAGTGACGGGAATACGAACAAAGGAACAGGAATAGGGATAATTGGACAGACTGGGACACAATGACGGACCTAACAGGGTAAAGGCAAACATTGATAAGGATAGGAATAAAGAAACAATAGCAGAGAGAGAGAGAGAGAGAGAGAGAGAGAGAGAGACAGACAGACAGACATTGACCAAAAATGGAATCTGAGACAGACAGTAACATAAGGACGCGATAATAAATCGGACAGACTGACAGACTGACGCAGACAGTTCGTTCCTAGATTTTGTTTTCTTCTTATTTTTTGTTCGATTTATTGTTTTTTTTCGAACGGTTCCACCTTGATTTTTGGAACGATTCTACCTTGGTTTCCTCATATGGTTTTAACTTGCTTTTCGTATCGTTCTAACTTTTCGTATAGTTCCTCAGTCCTTTCGTAAAGTTTCTCCATTTTCATTCGGTTTCATCTTGCTTTTCTGACGGATTCTCCCTTACTTTAGGGGACAGTTTCCTAACAAAGAGGAATGGCATGCTATCGAATTACGGTTACCTTGAGGTGCTTCCGGGGCTTAGCGTCCCCGCGGCCCGGTCGGTGCAAATACTTCCAAATTATTGCGTATTCGAATCGTCCAGTTCACTCGAAGGCCTCGTGAATTGTTTAGCATTTCGCGTTGTACATTTTTAACAGTCGGGACGTTAAACCGGTCTTAATAACGGTGTTAGTAATAATTAGGCCAAACCTGGCCAACCTGTGTGTGTCCTATACCCCAGACCCAGTGTCCCTGCAAAGTTGGGTGAGGCTAGCCTCAAGCGTCTGGTCTCCAACCTTGGACCGATAGACTGACAGACAGAAAGACATATTCTTTTAGATTGGTGGTCACAAGGAGACTTGTTGCGATATCTGTAGACACTTGTAACAATGACTACGGACACTAGTAACAGAGTATATAGATCATATTATATATTGCTTACTTGCGAAGTATATTTCGGAATATATTGCTTACTTTAAGGAGGCCTGGTCGAGGACCGGGCCGCGGGGACGCTAAGCCCCAAAATCATCTCAAGATAACCTCAAGATAGATCATTGCACAGCTGACTTGCTTACAGTGTGCATTAGGACCGGCTGTGTCCAGGATGAGTCAACTGTCCCATCGTAACGAGCAAACAACCCGATCAGGAAGGCACTTGTAGGTAATGCCACATGCAAATCTGTATCAGTCCCTCGAACTGAATCCGTTTCGTCGACTTAAAAGGAAATTGAAATGCCACTTGTATAGATATTAGTGCTGGTGATCGTCGGTACACAGTGAGAGTGGGTCACACAACTGCAGTTTGAGGGTGTAAAGGGGGGAGGTAGGGAAGCTCACGTTACAGGGCTGAGTGCTCCTGTGTGCTATTGCTGGCCGCGTCATCAGATACGATGGCTGATTAATGTAGCTACTTGTTAGCGGGGCTTTGGTGTACGTGTGTGTGTGTAATTACCTATTTGTGCTTGCGGGGGGGTTGAGCTTTGGCTCTTTGGTCCCGCCTCTCAACTGTCAATCAATTGGTGTACAGATTCCTGAGCCTACTGGGCTCTATCATATCTACATTTAAAACTGTGTATGGAGTCAGCCTCCACCACATCACTGCCTAATGCATTCCATCCGTTAACTACTCTGACACTGAAAAAGTTCCTTCTAACGTCCCTGTGGCTCATGTGGGTACTCAGTTTCCACCTGTGTGTGTGTGTACTCACCTAGTTGTACTCGCCTAGTTGTGTTTGCGGGGGTTGAGCTCTGGCTCTTTAGTCCCGCCTCTCAACCGTCAATCAACAGGTTCATGTGTGTGTGTGTCCGCGTCTCTGAATACCTGTTAACTTCCAGGTCTTTGGACAGGATTGCTAACAACCCAATGAAACAAGTGTCCCCAACTACACGGATCTTATCAGGCTAGATAACAAGAACCTTGTAAACAGGACTCGCCAAACCACCCATGTCACTCGTTAGCACATCAACAAGCTGGTACCCTGTCGCAGATTATCTATAGAATATTCAAACACCTTTACAGTTCGAATTCTTCAATAAATACCTTAATTATTGGGACCTCTTTCAAGGCCTCAAACTGACAAAACCTGAACGCATGAATGGGGAAAATGATCTCTATTGGAAAGTTGAGATGCAGTAATATGTACTTAATATTAATTAAGGAGGGTCACCCAAGATAGGTCATCGCATAACTTCAGTTATAAGTGCCATTAACTGTCTTCAGTAGTGAATCTGATTAACCAGGCTGTGGTAACTGCGAGGGAGTGTGAGCGGTGAGCATCAGCAGTTAATCTGATCATATCATCAGCCAGAATACCCTGTTGTTGTCAAGCCACGCGCCTGCACGCAAATCCCCGCCACACGCGCGTGCACACGCAAACCCCCCACGTACGACCGCTAGCGGAAAGAAGACTAGGAGTGACCGGTGGCAACAGGGAGGGGCAAGATGAACAGGTAACACCAGAGGCAGAACAGGAGTAGAGTCGGTGAGAAGATGGTAAGGAATATTAGGTGCAGTGCGAGCAGTTGCTCAAGTAACCAGCCAAGCAAGCAGGCCAGCCAAGCAAGCACGCAAGCAGGCCAGCCAAGCAAGCAGACCAGCAAGCAAGCAGACCAACAAGCAAACACGCAAGCAAGCACGCAAGCACGCAGGCCAGCCAAGCAAGCAGGCCAGCCAGCCAAGCAAGCAGGCCAGCCAAGCACGCAGGCCAGCCAAGCAAGCAGGCCAGCCAGCCAAGCAAGCAGGCCAGCCAAGCAAGCAGACCAGCAAGCAAGCAGACCAGCACGCAAGCAAGCAAGCAAGCAAGCCAGCCAAGCAAGCAGGCCAGCCAGCCAAGCAAGCAGGCCAGCCAGCCAAGCAAGCAGGCCAGCCAAGCACGCAGGCCAGCCAAGCAAGCAGGCCAGCCAGCCAAGCAAGCAGGCCAGCCAAGCAAGCAGGCCAGCATTCCACCAGAAACAGCCACCAATAAGAGCAACACTCGCCGTGACTCATGGCCAACATGTCCAAGTTAGTGTAGCTGGCCGGACGGGGAAGCCCTCGACAATCTAATTAAAGCCACCCACGAGCTCTTCAATTAAAATGATAAATTGATAATTGCGATAATTTGATCATGGGTAAAGACAGACGCCCATTATCGCGTCCGCTAAATTGGCGAGGAGTATGGAGAGTCACAGAGCGGTAATTAGCCGTGACTTAAAGTGCTGGGCTGTTTTGTGGGGGGGGAGGTTGCGTCTGGGTGGTTGGTGTGTAATCGCCTAATTGGGCTTCTGGGGGTTGAGCTCTGGCTCTTTGGTCCCGCCTCTCAACTGTCAATCAACTGGTGTACAGATTCCTGAGCCTACTGGGTTCTATCATATCTACACTTGAAACTGTGTATGGAGTCAGCCTCCACCACATCACTGCCTAATGCATTCCATTTGTCAACCACTCTGACACTGGAAAAATTCTTTCTAACGTCTCTATGGCTCATTTGGGCACTCAATTTCCACCTGTGTCCGCTTGTGCGTGTGACCCTTGTGTTAAATAGTCTGTCCTTATCTACCCTATCAATTCCTCTGTGTATGTGTGGTGGGTGGGTGTGTAATTACCTAAGTGTAGTTACAGGATGAGAGCTACGCTCGTGGTGTCCCGTCTTCCCAGCACTCTTTGTCATATAACGCTTTGAAAGTACTGACGGTCTTGGCCTCCACCACCTTCTCAAAGGTAGGTGTGTGTGTGTGTGTGTGTGTGTGTGTGTGTGTGTGTGTGTGTGTGTGTGTGTGTGTGTGTGTGTGTGTGTGTGCGCGCGTGTGTGTGTAGGTGTGGGCAGCAGCTCCGCCTTGACCAACAGCGGGTGATGTATGTGGCTGGCAAGTCCTCCGTGGGTGTAGAGTGCTTTCATCCGCTTGACTAACAAAGGCAGTGGGATTACTCTCTGCCGGGCGGCGGACAAAGGCAAGACTGCTCTAAATGACTGCTGACTTCATCGTCCCTTGTGTGCCCGTGTGTTGTGTGTAAACACCATCAAAAGATACCTGATCAACCAGGCTGTGATTCATACAAGACCATCAACTAGGAGGCCTGGTTAGAGACCGGGTCGCGGGGACGTAGATCCGCGGAAATCAACGCAAGGTATCCTGTCATCCCTTTGATTTCCTGCAACGCAGGCTATGCAATCGATACTGATGTTCGTCTACATTACTGCCAATACACTTATGCACATTGTGGATTGGACAGCGAGGCAGAAGGCAATTTAGGAAGGCTGCTGTGGATGAAGATGTGCACATTTCCCGGACATAAGATCCTCCAAAAGAAAATCCCCTGCATGAAGAGCACGCACGTTTGTCAGGCAAACTATGGTCACTTGGAATTTTTTGTTGGTGGCGCAACAAAACTGTAACTTCTTTGTCCACGATGGGGCTGTCCAAGCTGGATTGTCTGTTGGCTTTTGGTAGGGTTGGTCAGAATGATAGAGCTGCCATGGTACCCCATTTTGTTATACATTCTTTTCAGTAGGGGTCATAACCCTCACAGTGTGATCTAAATAATCCGATAGAATTTCGTTGACCAGGTCATCTGGTCAACGAAATTCTGAAACTCTTCGAAATTCTGAAAATTCTTTGACATTCTGAAAGTCTGGAAGAGTAGCTTGTTTCCACTGACGGTCATAAAGGTTGACCACTTTTTATAACGGGACCTTCAGGAATTTGTAACTCTCTTAAAGTGAGTGGGTTGTTGTAAGATGAGGCACATCTGGAGACATAGAGGACAGGTGTGTCACGCCTTGGAAGGGATAGTCATCTTGTGAGAAGCTAAAACGCATCCTGGGGCCAGATTCACGAAAGCACTTACGAACGTGTACATCTTTCCTCAATCTTTGACGGCTTTGGTTACATTTATTAAACATTGTTATAAACAGCCTCCTGGTGCTTCGGAGCTCATTAACTGTTTAATAATTGGAAACAAAGCCGCCAAAGATTGAGAAAAAATGTACAGGTTCGTAAGTGCTTTTGTGAATCTGGTCCCTGAACATCAGTGTTTCCAATCCGATCTTCCATCCTCTTCAGGTCTTGTGATTTTCTTTGCTAGGGTCAGTTGTTTCGTCCGAGATGAGCTCCTAGGAGAGTGCTGTCTGCAGGCCTGATTACATGCACTAGAGAGACGGGTTGTACTCAATGATGTTTGGGTTTGAGTAAGCTACTTCACATCTAGATGTAACTTTTCTTACGTCCTCGTAGCAGGAATTTATAGAACCGGCTATAATGTCATCGCCAAAGAACCAGCTTTTGAACTCGCTGAACAAACTTTCGGCAATTTCTTCTTAATACAACAGTAAAGAAGATGAGTAGGGGCCATCGCCCTCATGGCTATACCTAGTATAGCAATGCTCTCAACCAACCGTCGTAAGGTTGCAAACTTGTTCACGAACAACTAACTAAGCAAGGGCGATATACCTCCATCCCCCGTAGTGAGAGTGACGTCATAGCTGTGAAAATGACCATTAAAAGTTATCTTAAGTGCTTCTGGAGACGGTACGAAACTGCCTCGACCTAAGTTGCGTTTTGGCAAGTGTGGTAATATATAAAAACATTCCAATGTAAGTTATTTTGGCTTGGTCATTAGGCCGTGGGAGTCGAGTGTCACGCTCAGGGCATCAGTTGGCGTTGGGAGGATCCTGGGACAGCTTCTTCAGGAATATATTATATACCCGACAGCATTATCACACTGCTCAGTTGGGAGACATAAACGCTTGATTACCTGGCTCGCTTGCGTCTCTCCTCAACACCAGAATGAGAATGGCACCTGTTTCAGGCCAGCTGGCCACGCCTGCCTTAGCTAGTCACGCACAGTTCCCCCATTACGACCCTTTACTGCGCCGGTGCTAATGTCCGCTGACCCATTTTTCGTGGTTCGTGGTTATTATGGGGGACGAGTACAACCCCGGGTGACGAGAAGGTACGTACACTGCTCGGCATACAGTCAACTGTAACAATAACTTGCTGAAATGCTCACGGATTTTGGCGCCATATTCGTGCACACGCACACCCGAAGTCCCTCATGCGCGCGCGCGCGAGCGTACACCCACGAATATAGCAGTAGATGGTGTTCAGGAGTTAACACAAAGTGTGTAAATAGGGTTTTGTTAATCATAGGAGCAACATAAACACATACACACATACACCACTAGGATGCAATCCACAACAGCTGCCTATAACGCCCTGGTACCTAATTGTTACTAGGTGAGAAGAGGCATCAGGTGAAAGAAACTGCTGAATTGTTTGTGTCTCGCGCGGCCAGGAATCGAACCCTGGACTGTGAATCGCGAGTGCTCTCAGCGAGATCCTGTGTGTGTGAGTAAGCGTGTGAGTGCGTGTGCGCGTCTGTTAGTGCGTGTGCGCGTCTGTGAGTGCGTGTTGAGTGCGTGTTGAGTGCGTGTGAGCGCGTGTGTCGCGAACAGTTGGCACACTAAATACGCAGATCACACTTACGATTCTCGGCAGCCATCGTTAGTGTACGATAGCCTTGGTAAATGCGATATTACTAGTTAGGAGTTCGTTGATGGCTAAGCTAACGTGTTCACTGTATTTAGTAGAGGACAGGCATTAGTCAACAATAAGATCGAGTATGAGGAAGTGGGTAATAAGGAGAAGATGAGTAATAGTATATGAGTCATGTGCAGTTAGGACAAGAACTTGTATATATCCTATATGAGTAAAGGTGAGTGCAGGCGTGAGTGAAGGGTTCTGTGAAGACAGTAATAAGAAAGTGTCAGTAAGGGAAGATATGAGGGGAGTTATAGCAAGTATGAGGAAGGAAGGAAGGAAACTATCAAGGGAAAGGGCCAAGCCAGTACGACTATATAGCACTTGGAAGGGGTCAGGATAAGGATTTAGGATGGGACGGGGGGAAGGAATGGTGCCCAACCACTTGGACGGTCGGGGATTGAACGCCGACCTGCATGAAGCGAGACCGTCGCTCTATCGTCCAGCCCAAGTGGCTGGACTCAAGTATAAGGAGAGGGGAAGAAAAAGGGTGGAAACAGTGGGGGAGATATGGTAAAGAAAGGGAGATTGCAATGGGTTAGAGAGTTGTTAAGAAAGATAAGTCTGTAGGGAGAGGGGGAAGAGGGTAATTAAGAGACCCGGGTATAGCCGGTGACCCTACCTAGTATGTAATAATTATCAAAATAAAAAAAAAATTGTCGCAGATTTAACCATTGAAGACTTGACAGACATTCACACTAACTCATTAATGTTTAGCTTTTATGACCAAATACATGTAATGAAATAGCACCATTGAGAAATGGAAACGATGGACTGTTAACTATTAGAAAGGTGCGTTAAATTGGCCTGCCAGAACCCCAATTTTAACACCTGCGACGCGACCATTAAAGAAATGGTGATATAAATTACCACCGTTGGTGGTGATTCCGAAGGAAGAGGGGGGCGGTGGGGGGGGGGGGGGAAATTGGGTTAGCCAGTCGAAATGTTCAAGAGATAATTGGAAAAGTTTCTGGCCAGGCGGCTTGATTACCCGAGCCCTACGCTACAAATGTTGGGGTCCTAGCATACCTCCTTCAGCACTACAGATGTTGGGGGTCCTAGCATACGTCCTTCAGCACTACAGATGTTGGGGTCCTAGCATACGTCCTTCAGCACTACAGATGTTGGGGGTCCTAGCATACCGCCTTCAGCACTACAGATGTTGGGGTCCTAGCATACCGCCTTCAGCACTACAGATGTTGGGGGTCCTAGCATACCGCCTTCAGCACTACAGATGTTGGGGGTCCTAGCATACCTCCTTCAGCACTACAGATGTTGGGGGTCCTAGCATACCGCCTTCAGCACTACAGATGTTGGGGGTCCTAGCATACCGCCTTCAGCACTACAGATGTTGGGGGTCCTAGCATACCGCCTTCAGCACTACAGATGTTGGGGTCCTAGCAAACCGCCTTCAGCACTACAGATGTTGGGGGTCCTAGCATACCGCCTTCAGCACTACAGATGTTGGGGGCCCTAGCATACCTCCTTCAGCACTGCAGATGTTGGGGTCCTAGCATACCTCCATCAGCACTACAGATGTTGGGGTCCTAGCATACCGCCTTCAGCACTACAGATGTTGGGGTCCTAGCAAACCGCCTTCAGCACTACAGATGTTGGGGTCCTAGCAAACCGCCTTCAGCACTACAGATGTTGGGGTCCTAGCAAACCGCCTTCAGCACTACAGATGTTGGCGCGAATACAGCTGCATCTTCCCAACGACCAATTAAGAGTTCTCCAAGCTTGTTAGCACGTCATACCACGTGACCCAGTGTGACATGGCACCTGTGCCTCTGTTGGGAGTGGCACCTGTGCCCTCTGTTGGGGGTGGCACCTGTGCCCTCAGGGAGGTTACCTTGAGGTTACCTTGAGATGATTTCGGGGCTTTAGTGTCCCCGCGGCCCGGTCCTCGACCAGGCCTCCACCCCCAGGAAGCAGCCCGTGACAGCTGATTAACACCCAGGTACCTATTTACTGCTAGGTAACAGGGGCATTCAGGGTGAAAGAAACTTTGCCCATTTGTTTCTGACTCGTGCGGGAATCGAACCCGCGCCACAGAATTACGAGTCCTGCGCGCTATCCACCAGGCTACGAGGCCCCCGAGGGAGAGGGGGGGTGGCACCACTGCTCTGCTAATGACTCGGATTAGTCATCTCTGAAGTGGGCTAATAAATGGCCCCTCTCGACCCGCCATTTGTATTGGGTAAGGAGGAGCAGAAGGGGGAAGGAAGTGGGAGAGAGCATTTAACAAATGGAACAGAGGACGGGAGGAGTGGAAGAGAAGCAGGGAAGGACAGGAGGGAGCATCTGGACTACCATGAATAAGTCATTGTTGGTTTTCTGTCACTACAGCTTTTTCCCCACGATTAGTCAGCGCTGTACTGAGTACTGTACTGAGTACTGTACTGAGTACTGTACTCAGCGCTGTACTGAGTACTGTACTGAGTACTGTACTGAGTACTGTACTGAGTACTGTACTGAGTACTGTACTGAGTACTGTACTGAGTACTGTACTGAGTACTGTACTGAGTACTGTACTGAGTACTGTACTGAGTACTGTACTGAGTACTGTACTGAGTACTGTACTGAGTACTGTACTGAGTACTGTACTGAGTACTGTACTGAGTACTGTACTGAGTACTGTACTGAGTACTGTACTGAGTACTGTACTCAGCGCTGTACTCAGCGCTGTACTCAGTACTGAACTCGGTACGGAACCAGAACCATTATTACACATGAGACATGTACACACAACTAACATCAAACGTGACTAATAACATCATGAAACATGATTAACAACATAACATGATTCATTAACACCATCACAAGGCATGTTAATTATCAAGAGGAAGCACTGATCCATTACGACTATAGAACACTTGGAAAGATAAGGATTTAGAATAGGACGGGGTGTAAGAATGGTGCCCAGCAAGTTGGACGGTCGGGGATTGAACGCCGACCTGCATGAAGCGACACCGTCGTTCTGCAATAACATCATTAGAGATACTGTGAAACGTCAGCTTACACCCCAGTGCGACGCAGACAGTACTGTGTAGCTGTACACCCCCCAGAGAAACGAAGCACTGTGTAGCTGTACACCTCACAGCGTACAGATATACAGAGGGTAATGAGGGAATTGTGCAGCATTGCGGCACATTTCCCAACATGCAAATAAAAAAATCTAATTTTGGCCTCACCGCGTGGTGTGCTTGGCAGAAATCAACCAATTTGTGTGCTGACACAATGACCCGTGGCCCCAAAGGCCCCAAAGGCCCCCCCCCCCACCTTGCTTATTAAAGTAATTTGGAACATATCCAGTGATGGTTGGCTGCAAAGCCCCTCGACAGCATCAGAATGGCTTCAATGGGTGGGTGGCTCCTCTGATGTGTTGAGGGGGGGTCTCGTGTTTTGTTCTGTGCATTCACAATTTGCACGGAAGCTTCACAAATAGGTGAATACACACACACACAGGGCCTCGTGGCTGTGTGGACAGTATTCGGGACGTAGATCTAAGAACCCGGGTTCGGTTCCAGGCGAAGGCCGGAGGGAAGGGAATTATCAGGAGTGAAAGCGCCAAGTCATTACGACTAAATAACGCTTGAAAGGAATCAGGATAAGGATTTGGGATGGGACCGTGGGGGGGGGGGGGAGGATTAGGAAAGGAATGGCGCCTATCCACTTATGGACGGTCGGAGATCGAACGCCGACCTGCATGAAACCAGACCAGCGAGCTATACCATCCAGCCCAAGTGGCTGGCTGGGCAAGCGAAGGCAGAAATAAATGGGCAGTTTCTTTTCCCTGATGATCCTGTTTACCTAGCAGTAAACAGGTACCTGCAGAGTTATACAGCTGCAACGGGGCTACATCCTGGGAATGTGTTGCGTGTTAGAAATATATATTCAGTAGAGAGGAGGTCGGAAGAGAGGTCGGAAGTGGGTACTTTAGGCAACGGATGGTTAGAAAGTGTGGGACCCAAGGGTGATTGATAAAGATTAAGCCACCCCAAGAGGTGGCACGGGCATGAATAGCCCGCAAGGGACCCAAGACTCCCCTTCCCCCCCGACCTTCACGTTTCCGGGACTCTCCTCCCATGATTCATTTCGGACCTCCTACAAAATTCAAATTCAAAACCCCTCAAATTCAAAACCCCTCAAATTCAAAACCCCTCAAATTCAAAATCCCTTAAATTCAAAATCCCTCAAATTCAAAA
>NW_025568961.1:22500-51828 GCF_020424385.1 Procambarus clarkii
TTGACATGCTGGGTGCTGGCAGGTGTTGACATGCTGGGTGCTGGCAGGTGTTGACATGCTGGGTGCTGGCAGGTGTTGACATGCCGGGTGCTGGCAGGTGTTGACATGCCGGGTGCTGGCAGGTGTTGACATGCCGGGTGCTGGCAGGTGTTGACATGCCGGGTGCTGGCAGGTGTTGACATGCTGGGTGCTGGCAGGTGTTGACATGCTGGGTGCTGGCAGGTGTTGACATGCTGGGTGCTGGCAGGTGTTGACATGCTGGGTGCTGGCAGGTGTTGACATGCTGGATGATGGATGAAATGCTGTTGGAATAAACAATTTTTATTATATATAAAACTCTATATAATAAAAATGTAAATGTTCGTTTCTTCAAAATCTTTTTAATCTCGGAGAGTTCTTCGCCGATTGCTTTGAAATTTTGTCACAACGTTGCATTCGAATATGCGCGTGTTTTTATATACCTACTATATAGATGTCACACCTGTGACAGGTAAAAACATATTTTTTTTAGCTATTTTTCATGTGAGAGAATAGTGGTGAGGACTAGGTGACGGGGGATTGGTGGGGGAGGACGAAGGGACGGGGGATTGGGGAATGGTTGTTTGGACGAGGGGATTGGAGAGGGGGGGGGGAATGGTGGGGAGGACGGGGGAGGGTCGGGAGTTCTAGAGTCGGTAACCCAGACAATCTCTCTCTCTCCACAGACAATGGAACAACAAAAAATATTGTATACCCACAAGCATTGTGAAATTAAACATATTAGAAACGTGTGCTTTCTCTTTTCTTTCTTTTCCATTTCACCAGACTGAACCACAGCAACGCGTGGCCGGGTACAGCTAGTATATAATAAATCTAGTTATAAACCGAAAATTTGAGAAAAGAAGTAAGACAATTTTACAAAAAATAACTCCATAAGATAAGGTGAATATCTGCAAAGAAGAGGATTGAAGGTTTTCTTGAATGTTTTCAGGTCATAAGTAAGAAAACCCAAACCTTTTGAGATAATGACGAAGACGAGGTAACGAGATATTGAAGCCAGCCGCTCTTCCCCTTGGCTCATTAGCGGAACCCCAGACACACTAACAACGTTCACAGGGGCCCACAGTCTAACAGTGGAAGGTACGCCAGTCGTTATCAACGTTACTAGGGCAAGGAATATCAATAGCGGTACGCGAATAAGACTTTTTATCCCAAGGCTTGGAGCCTAAGAGTGGGTAGACATGAGAAATGTTCAAGACATGAGAAATATTCGTAAGGCCCAGAACCTCGCAATGGTTCATGGGCAGATCACTGTGGCATGTTGAACACCCCATCTCTCTTGAACTATCGGGAGAAAGCGTTAAGCCATTACGACTATATAGCACTGAGAAAGGGGGGTCAGGATAAGGATTTTGGGATGGGACGGGGGGAAAGGAATGGTGCCCAACCACTTGGACGGTCAGGAATTGACCCTCGACCTGCATGAAGCGAGACCGTCGCACTACCGTCCAGCCCAAGTAACCACCATTCTGTTTTTCGTCTTGCCCCAGTAGGTTCTTGGTAGCTCTTATCTTCCACCTGGTAGGGCTTCCCCGTGACAGTCTGGCTGCTGGATAAGAAAGAATTAATGGACGTTCCTAACAGGTCACTGAATGCACCCACTAAAAGAGGTCTCCCCGGTGGCCGTGTGCTGGATTATTGCGTGTCCAGACCAAGCAGCAATTGGAGGAAGACCTTAATTTTGTTGACTAGACCACACACTAGAAGTTGAAGGGACGACGACGTTTCGGTCCGTCCTGGACCATTCTCAAGTCGATGAGAATTTTGTCGACCTTAATTTTATCAGGCCAGGAAAACTTTCAAGGCAAGTGCTTCCTAGTAAGAAAAATATATTTATTATAGTTCCTCTGCTGTCAAGGTCATCAAACCCTTGTCTACTCTCACTCAATTTCCTTGCTGCTCCGCTGGACGGAGCTCAATACGCCTATACCTTCCCTATACAATGCCGTCAGTGCTAAACGTGTGACCACACGATAAATTGCTGCCCAAACACGATAAAATGGGAAATAGCCTCCACGGATTAAACTACTGCCATTGGTTGCCAAAATCACCTCGTCTCTTTGCCTGAATTGTAGAGGCAATTATCAAGACTTGAGACGGTGCGTAGCTTATCTATAAGTATTGTTAAGTCTATACCTTAGCAAACGCACAGCTTACAAGTTAAAGAAGTACTGCCATTCAACATTTGCGAAAGTGTCAATCAACAGATATAAGCACCTCAGGATTGACAGATTTCTTAGTCATTACAAGATATAGAACATCCGCTAAGAGGACTTATAGAAGCTTATTTATTACACAGATTCGTCCCACTTCCTTCCTTGGAGAAAATACGCCATAACCCAAGTAGGAACAGCAAGAGCGTGACCTGCCAGGCAGCAGCTGCCAGGGCATTAGAACAGCAGTAGCAGTAGCCAGCAGCAGCAGCAGCAGCAGCTGCTGAACAGCAGCGCAGAGATGGGCAGTAACCACTGGATCGTAGATATATTATCGTTGTTTTGTTTCTTGCTCAATGTGGCCATATGGCGCGCGTGTAGGGCTGGGGGCCCCTCCCTGTGCGGAGGTTGCGTCCGTTGGGGCCCACGTCGGGCGGGAAAGTGTGGGGGATCCTGCTCAGATAACGTCACATTACGCGAGTGATACACCCATAAAAACACCCAACTTGGGAATGTATGGGGTAGGGGGTGAGGGAGTTATAACTCGGCCAGGCTTGGGAGAGGGTGCCCCACTTTCCCCACACCCCTCCATGTGCCCCGTCTACCTCTACCGCCTTCCCGTCTACCTCTACCTCCTTCCCGTCTGACGTGTCCCTGGTGATTTCGCCATCCGTTGCCCTGTGGGCACTATATCAAAGACCGACGTTGGTTCAGTGTTACATCAACATTGATTCGGTGGTGAATTGGTGCTGGTTATAGTCTGGTGTGTGTGTGTGTGTGTGTGTGTGTGTGTGTGTGTGTGTGTGTGTGTGTGTGTGTGTGTACTCACCTAGTTGTACTCACCTAGTTGTGTTTGCGGGGGTTGAGCTCTGGCTCTTTGGTCCCGCCTCTCAACCGTCAATCAACAGGTGTACAGATTCCTGAGCCTATCGGGCTCTGTCATATCTACACTTGAAACTGTGTATGGAGTCAGCCTCCACCACATCACCCCCTAAGCGTGCGTGTGTGTGTGTGTGTCGCTTTGTGCCTTTTCCGTTCGATGTGGTCGCTTCCCCTATATAAAACCCTACCACGTGGCTTCTTTAATGCCTGGAGTACGCCTGGATTGGGTGCTGGCAGTGCTCTTCAAGCCCGGCCTGGATCTAAGCTTGACTTGCGATAACTTGGTCCTACGGGCTGTTACTTGGAGCGGTCCGTAAGTCCCTCGTATCCGCTACACTCTGGGTGTTCCGGCTCGTCTTGCAGGAACACGTCTAAGTACAAACAGTTGTACTTGTCATGTATTTCATCAGTTACATAATGGTATAAATTGTCATGTGCCTGGTGGGTATAAATTGTGATGTCTTGGGTTGATATTTAAGGCAAAAAAAAAAAACACTATTTTTGATTCGAGATTCTGATTGTTGTTATTGAAGGCGTTGTGTGAGATTTTCTCAAGACAATTGGATGGTTTGAATCACATTCTTGAAGGAAAAGGGCATCGGACACCTGTAATTCCACGCTATATAAAGACTAAGCAGAGATGGTGGTTTGAGACGCGTTCCTATCGCTAACATCATATACGTAACCTAATCAGAAACATTTCCTACTTCGTATCTGAGAGATAGGCAGAAGACCACTGGGATTAATCACATTTTATAATACGTAATTTGTAGCAGCCAATTAGCTACATGTTCAGCGGTTGCATCTGGAATTATGAATGACTGTAGGATTCCGAGTAAGGAATTGGTTTCTGGTAGTTACCAATTAATAAAATAATTATAATTAGATGTAGTGTTAGAGTTGAGAGTAATGAAACGTGGGTGGGTAAATCCGTAGACTACAAACAGACAGTCAGGAGATATATCACCAGTTATTAGACCTTTCAGACCAGTTGGCATGAGGTACCTGGAGCTTTGCAATTACTTTATTCACTCTCGTATTCTTGAAGATATCCTCACAGTGTACCCAAAATTTGCCAGTGCAGGCTACTAAACATATGGCCCTGTATGACTAACCATCCTGCGAGATGGGGACTTGTATTACCACTGCTACCTTATTCAATCTTGTGTTGATGATATCCTCAAAATGCATCCGGAGTCTGCCAGTGCAGACTGCTTATCACATGCCTCTGTATGACTAACCATCCTGTGTGATGGGGATTTTAGCATCATGTAGCTAGTTTTTTGACGCATACTACACTTCCCTTCATATAGTTTACGGTAGCTGCACAATTGTAGATGTACCTGATTGAATTAATAGAAAAAAATCAGTATCTCAATGTCTTAAAAAAAAAACGGGTTGGGTTCCCTTTAACTGTGGCTGGCAGGTATCTACAGGTGACGAATCACTCAATCCTGAGCACTCGTAGGTGCAAACTCTGTGAGTAGGAACTGGGTGACGATCTCACACACTACATTATTAAATGTTCGGTCATTAGACCCTTTAGACCTGCCAGGATAAGGTACCTGGAGCTTTGCAATCACTGCATTAACTCTCGTGTTCTTGACGATATCCTCATAATGCATTGACAGTTTCTCAGTGCAAATTGCTGTTTTCACATGACTGGCTGATCATCCTGCAAGATGGGAAAGTTTGGAATTGTATAGTTGGCTCTTGACACAAACTATGGGACAGGTTTGTCTCTCTCTCACAATCTCACAATCGACTTGAGAATGGTCCAGGACGGACCGAAACGTCGTCGTCCCTTCACCTTCTAGTGTGGGGTCTGGTCAACATACTTCAGCCACGTTATTGTGACTCATCGCCTGCAACTATGGAACACTTGAGGGTATGTATATAATACTTCCAGATTTTGCTAGTGTTGGTAAACGGACTGCCTGTTCTAGCATGACTTAACCATCCTTGGACTGAATTAGAATGTAACAAAAAAAAAATTGAACTAGACTGTTGACCCTTGAAGTAGACAATCTCTGCTGTCTAAGCTTGATTGCTCCATGCATACATGTCTGGTAGAAGATTAATCTCTCTCTCTCTCTCTCTCTCTCTCTCTCTCTCTCTCTCTCTCTCTCTCTCTCTCTCTCTCTCTCTCTCTCTCTCTCTCTCTCTCTCTCTCTCTCTCTCTCTCTCTCTCTCTCACTCACTCACTCACTCACTCACTCTCACACACACTCACTCACTCACTCACTCACTCTCACACACACTCACTCACTCACTCACTCACTCTCACACACACTCACTCACTCACTCTCACACACTCACACACACACACACACTCGGGGAGCCGGAGACCGAGCGGACAGCACGCTGGACACGTGATCCTGTGGTCCCGCATTCGATCTCGAGCGCCAGCGATAAACAATGAGCAAAGTTTCTTTCACCCTATGCTCCTGTTACCTAGCAGTAAATAGGTACCTAGGAGTTAGTCAGCTGTCACGGGCTGCTTCCTGGGGTGTGTGTGTGTGTGTGTGTGGCGTGGGGAAAAAATAGTAATTGTAGTAGAAACAGTTGATTGAGAACTGAGAGGCGGGCCGAAAGAGCAGAGCTCAACCCCCGCAAGCACAAGTAGGTGAATACATACACACACACACACACACACACACACACACACACACACACACACACACACACACACACACACACACACACACAAGGCTGGAAAGCACCAGTAAACACTTCGCAACAGGTTGTGGGAGCTGCGTGGTACGATCATTTGACCTTTGTTAGACCTTTGCTCCTGCCAAGCAACGTAAGGTACGCAGCCTTCCTCTCACTTCCAAACCGTTGGGCACCATTCCTTTCCCCCGTCCCATCCCAAATCCTTATCCTGACCCCTTCCAAGTGCTATATGTAATCGTATTGGCTTGGCGATTTCCCCCCTGTTAATAATCCTCCCTCCCCTTCCTCTCACAATATTTTGTGTGAATTTTCTGTTGTATTTCTACCTGGGAGAGAACTTTTCATCCGAAATTATCACGGAGTGAGCAAAGATGTCCAGTAATATTTAAACTTACATGTAATTGTTATTCACTTCATTCCGGGTAATTCGTACCATTGTGTGAAACACATAAATAATAATAAATATAGCTGTGTCAGCAGGTCCCTCAGCTGCGTACAGCTGTCATTGCTGTGTCACTAGACACACATAAGCGCTATCCCACAGTGATATATTTCCGGGACCCAACTCGATACCACATTTTTCATGTGTTTTGAGTTAAACAGTTTAAAAAAACACGAACATAAATTCTGAATATACTAAAACTATAAAGGCTGAATTATGGATGAATGAACTCTATAACATCAGAGAACAGTGGTAGCAATAACTGCAGTAACATAATGGTGAACAATTTTTTTGTTCCTCGATACTAAGTGTTACTTCAGTGTTATTTTGTGATTGCTTATGCTTCTAAGGTATAGAAAATCAGTGTTATTCCCCCCCTCAAACTTTGCACTGAAACCTGTTCTACGGCAGCTTAGGGCAGACGTCTTGAAGACTGGTGACTCCTTGTCTACAGCGAAATGTTGCTTACACGTTAACGTAATAAATATGATGACCGAGAAAGGGCAAAGCAATTAAGTCAAAATATTTTAATACATTAAGAATTGTAATCAAAATGCATACTCCATCTATTGGCGGTCACGTGACTTCATGGAATGCAGTGCTGCTTGCAAGATGGTTCCTGTTTTGATATAAATATACGCCCATACACCCACTTTCTGTATATGTTTCATGCAGTTTTGTGAAATACACGCCACACCCATCCTACCTATGTTAGACCAGTGCTAGAATATGCAGCCCTAATATGGACTCCCCTCCCTCCCCCCCTGTCCATCCCCTGGAAAAGTACGCAGCAAATCTAGAGAAGGTTCAAAAAGTTTGCTCTAAGACTGGTCCCTGAACTTAAGAGGACTGAGCGTCGAGGAAGTTCAGAGAAGCGCGCCCCAGAATTATGATGTAGTGAATTTCTTAAGAGGCACTGAACAAGTAGAACTTACTGAAAATGTGTTCACGGGATGGGGGGGGGGGATATATAATACAGGACTTCTACAGCGTACTGGAAGTTAACAAGTAGAGTGAATTGCAGTGGGAGGTGGGAGACGAGCTCAGGCTTCGTCTCGAGAGGATTGAAAAGAAGGAAGAAGGGAAGGAAGTGATTGCAGAAAGCAATATGACAGAATATTTAAATTATTTGTTCCCCACCAAGATATGACTGAAGCGGGGCCCAAGAGTTGAAGCTCATTTTGCAAGAACATATCGAATATCATTGTATCATAAGAACAGGTGTCAAATAATGCAAGAATATATCAAATATCATCATTGTATCATGAGAACAGGTGTCAAATAATGCAAGAATATATCAAATATCATCATTGTATCATGAGAACAGGTGTCAAATAATGCAAGAATATATCAAATATCATCATTGTATCATGAGAACAGGTGTCAAATAATGCAAGAATATATCAAATATCATCATTGTATCATAAGAACAGGTGTCAAATAATGCAAGAATATATCAAATATCATCATTGTATCATGAGAACAGGTGTCAACACATGTAAAATACTGGAGGGCCAGGTCTCAAATCTACACAGTAAAATAACAACGTACTGGAGTGAACGTCATGGAAGGAAATGCAGAAAAGAGCCAGTGAAGAACAGAGGTGCCATAGGCACAATCCTTACCAAGGTAAGATAAGGTATGTTGGTGATAGTGCTTACACGAACAGGCACATCCCCATCAGCAATCACTGTGAAAGTTTGGACACTAACCCGAAGCCTCTGGCCTCCAACCTCGAACAGAGAAAACACACACAAATCACAATAGCGTGATGCATCATATGAACAAATCCACAAGGGCCGTGACGAGGATTCGAACTTACGTCCGAGAGAATCCCAGACGCTGCCTTAATCGACTTTGGTCTTAATCAGTCGATTAAGGCAGCGTCTGAGATGATCTCGGACGTAGGTTCGAATCCTCGTCACGGCCCTTGTGGATTTGTTCGAACAGACAATGAAATTTATATTTTCTAGATTTCTATTTTCTTTTTAAGTTGAATATTACGTTCAGGCGATGAGTCACAATAACGTGGCTGAAGTATGTTGACCAGACCACACACTAGAAGTTGAAGGGACGACGACGTTACGGTCCGTCCTGGACGTTCTCTCAAGTCGATTGAGAATATTCAATTGGTATTCAATCGACTTGAGAATGGTCCTGGACGGACCGAAACGTCGTCGTCCCTTCAACTTCTATTGTATATTACGTTAATTTCAATCGCTTCACGTTACCCATTATATATGTTCAAAACTCAAAGAATTTGTTTGGTAAATCTGTGACACATCTGTACTCACCTAGTTGTACTCACCTAGTTGTGTTTGCGGGGGTTGAGCTCTGGCTCTTTGGTCCCGCCTCTCAACCGTCAATCAACAGGTGTACAGATTCATGAGCCTATCGGGCTCTGTCATATCTACACTTGAAACTGTGTATGGAGTCTATTATCTGTGTGTGTGTGTGTGTGTGTGTGTGTGTGTGTGTGTGTGTGTGTGTGTGTGTGTGTGTGTGTAAACATTGCCTTAACAGCCTCCACAAACAGGCTCGTGTTAGCGGTTAAATGGTTAAATTCCATCTCCCGGCTGGCTCTCCTTTTATTTGATATTCGCGTTGACTTTGGTCTCCCTCAGAGCTCTTGTCTCCTGGACCTTCGGCTTGGGGGTAGGAGGAGGACGAGGAGGAGGAGGAGGCGACGGCGATGTTCGTGAAGTCAGTTTACGACTGAATCTCATTGTTATTGAAGAAAACGGTAATGGTAAAGTGGGTCCTGAGGGACAGGTTCGCCATTGAAGATGACGGTGGGTCATCTTGGAATAATTATGTCTGGTATTCACTAAGACGTTGCTGAGACTGGCTGTGTGTGTGTACATAGTCCTCTTGAGCACTTCTTACGAGGCCTGCTTTTGAGGGTTTAAGATGCAACCCAAAAGGTTGATTTTGAGTTCGGAGTTTTTTCATACGCAAATAGGGTTTGCGTCCATGTACGTGGGTTTGCGTCCATGGACGTTATTTTGCGGCCATGGACGTTATTTTGCGGCCATGGACGTTAGTTTGCGGCCATGGACGTTAGTTTGCGGCCATGGACGTTAGTTTGCGTCCATGGAGGAGATGTGGACCTTGTCGCGGGTAAAGAGGAGCCTGCACCATCGACCTCTCTCTCTTTACATGCTCTAAGCCGCTCAACGGATATCATGTCGCGTATATCATGATGGCTCCGGTTAATGGGACATTCTGTCTAGCAGGCAGAAATCTTGGCCTGAGGAAATTGCGGCCATTAACCGAAGTTTACGGTTCACGAAGGGCAAGTTAACCCGATGTGGGCAGGAGGGCTCTGGGCTGGGGGGGGGGCGGGCAGGAGGGCTCTGGGCTGGGGGGCGGTGTTACGGAAACTCTTATCGTGTTATTGCGTCGCATCAGAATAGCACTGTTATTTACCAGTAATATTTTCAATATTACAGGGAGAACAAGGTTAACGACCGTGAAGGTTGTTAACGGTCAGCACGGTGTGGCTCGTCCGGTGGCGGGAATTCTGTTAGCCAATCAGAATCACCGGGCGAGGCAATGCGTGCTGATCGGAGCATGAGCAGAGACAGTAATCTAGTCCCCTCCATCCCGTCGACATGCAGTCGTTACTTGTACGTGTGTGTGTACGTGTGTGTGTGTACGCGTGTGTGTGTACGTGTGTGTGTACGTGTGTGTGTACGTGTGTGTATACGTGTGTGTGTACGTGTACCTACCTAGTTGTACTCGCCTAGTTGTGCTTGCGGGGGTTGAGCTCTGGCTCTTTGGTCCCGCTTCTCAACCGTCAATCAACAGTTGTACAGGTTCCTGAGCCTATTGGGCTCTATCATATCTACACTTGAAACTGTGTATGGAGTCAGCCTCCACCACATTGCTTCCTAATGCATTCCATTTGTCAACCACTCTGACACTAAAAAAGTTCTTTCTAATATCTCTGTGGCTCATTTGGGCACTTAGTTTCCACCTGTGTCCCCTAGTGTGTGTGTGTGTGTGTGTATATATATATATATATATATATATATATATATATATATATATATATATATATATATATATATGTGTATGACCAGCTGGACCCAACTGTTACAGTGTGCTCCACTCTCACCAAGGAAAAGGACGCGAGGACCTAGCGGAATGGTCGATGTCTTTGAAGTTATGGTAGTTCACGTCTTTGATATTTAGAGGTCGGCGTTGAGGTAACGCGCTGGTCCTGATAGTGGAACTAATTCCGGAAAGTAGATCTTGAGGTTATCTTGAGATGATTTCGGGGCTTTTAGTGTCCCCGCGGCCCCTCGACCAGGCCTCCACCCCCCAGGAAGCAGCCCGTGACAACTGACTAACACCCAGGTACTTATTTTACTGCTAGGTAACAGGGGCATAGGGTGAAAGAAACTCTGCCCATTGTTTCTCGCCGGCGCCCGGGATCGACCCCGGGACCACAGGATCACAAGTCCAGCGTGCTGTCCGCTCGGCCGACCGGCTCCCCTGATCCTTATGGAGATGATCCTTAAGTGGCAGGAAACGACGGTCCAGTGACGACCTTCTCATGGTCATAGTATCTCAATAAATATATATATATATATATATATATATATATATATATATATGTCGTACCTAGTAGCCAGAACTCACTTCTGAGCCTACTATGCAAGGCCTGATTTGCCTAATAAGCCTAGTTTTCATGAATTAATGTTTTTTCGACAACCTAACCTACCTAACATAACCTAACCTAACGTTTTCGGCTACCTAACCTAACCTAACCTATAAAGATAGGTTAGGTTAGGTTAGGTAGGGTTGGTTAGGTTCGGTCATATATCTACGTTAATTTTAACTCCAATAAAAAAAATTGACCTCATACATAATGAAATGGGTAGCTTTATCATTTCATAAGAAAAAAAATAGAGAAAATATATTAATTCAGTAAAACTTGGCTTACTAGGCAAATCGGGCCTCGCATAGTAGGCTGAGAAGTGAGTTCTGGCTACTAGGTACGACATATATATATATATATATATATATTATAACTGTACCTATCATATACAGTGTCTTAACATATATACATAAATTAAATTGTATATAATATGCACGCTTATATTTTTAGTGATATAGCCGAATATATCCAAGATGCAGTCTATTCCAAAATTATATCTAGTCCTTTGTCAGCCCTCAGCACCACCTGTGTCGCACCTGACAATAGGTCATGCTGAGACTGACACCTGATTAAATCAATGTAACCCGTTGGATGACAAAGACAAATAAGAAAAGCAGTCAGAGAACAAGCGTATTTAAATGTGTTGGGTTTTCGACAGTTCGATCCCCACAGCGGACAGCAGGGCTGGGGGCTGGGGGCTAGGGGGAACACCACACGTCCTGGCCTTACGATACTCTTCTTATATTGTGGTTTGTTTATGGTAATTCTGTCATGTCATGCGTCTCTAGCGCGTCACATACCTGTCAAATCTGTCATCTGTCATGTCAAGTGTCATATGCCAAATTGATGAGCAAGGGCTCGGGAGGAATTCAAACCGGAGGGGATGTTGATGATAGTGTGAAATATCTGACTGTAATGTAGAGTAAAGGATATATAAAGAATTGTGATTGGTTGCTGCTGATTGGGATTGGTCGAGTGGTGGCTGTGCCAATCGTCTCGTGATTGGTCGATTTGGTGGCTGTGCCAGTCGTCTGGACGGTAGAGCGACGGTCTAACTTCATGCAGGTCAGCGTTCAATCCCCCGATCGTCCAAGTGGTTAGGCACCATTCCTTCACCTCGTCCCATCCCAAATCCTTATTCTGGTCCATTACAAGTGCTATATAGTCGTAATGGCTTGGTGCTTTCTGCTAATAGTTCCCTTCCCATCCCCCCATCCCTCTTCCCCCCCCCCTCCTTCATATCTCTCTCTCTCTCTCTCTCTCTCTCTCTCTCTCTCTCTCTCTCTCTCTCTCTCTCTCTCTCTCTCTCTCTCTCTCTCTCTCTCTCTCTCTCTCTCTCTCTCTCTCTCTCTCTCTCTCTCTCTCTCTCTCTCTCTCTCTCTCTGTCTGTCTGTCTGTCTGTCTGTCTGTCTGTCTGTCTGTCTGTCTGTCTGTCTGTCTGTCTGTCTGTCTGTCTGTCTGTCTGTCTGTCTTTCTTTCTCTCTTTTCGTACCCTTCCGTAAAAAATGCGACAATTTTACCATCGCAGCAAATTACGAACCCAAGCACCCCTCCCAACCCATCTAGGCCAATGCATAGAAAACGGAAATATTATTAGGCTTTATTATTTTACTAATACGTCGAATTTTTAACGGATTGCTCGGCACGGTTAAGCACTGTGACGTACTAGAAGAGAAGCCGGAGAGCTGCGTCAGCGAAGGGGGAACGGAACGAAACCTTTACATCTTCTCTTCTCACAAGGCGGCTTAGTTTGCGTTTATTAAACAGTTTATGAGTTGCGAAGTTTATAATCTTGGATTGTGAGGTTTCGAAGGTTGTAAATGGTTTAATAAACGTCAACAGAGCCGTCTTGATCGAGGAAAGATGAACAGGTTTCGTAACTGGACAAGTAAATATTTGATGACTCGTGGCGTAAGACCTCCGGGGGAAGGGGGGGAATATAGTACTATATTAGTGGGGTGTCACACACGTTTTTTATGTTTGTCTATAAGTCTGGTTATTTCCTGAAGTTAATGGGGTGGTGTGGTGGTTGTCTGATTGGTGTGGTGTGGTGTGGTGTGGTGTGGTGGTGTCCTTATTGGCTCCTGGGTGCTGATTCATGGCACCTGATTCCTGGATCTTTTAGTTGCGAATCATTGATTCAGGCTTCTGATTGACGAATTGTGACAACTGAATCCTGATCTATAGTTCCTTGAGGTAACGCCTTATCTTGAGGTTACCTTGAGGTGGTTTCGGGGCTTAGCGTCCTCGCGGCCCGGTCCTCGACCAGGCCGCCTCGACAAGCCTCCAGACACACCCGAAATTATGTAATGTTAACCACACTCTTGCCGTAAGCGTGAGTGGAAATGCTTATATAGTGCCAGTAACGGGTCCTCAAACTCCTCCACAGTATTTTCATAGGTAACCCAAGCAAGCCGGTTGGTTAGGGAGCCGGTCGGCCGAGCGGACAGCACGCTGGACTTGTGATCCTGTGGTCCTGGGTTCGATCCCAGGCGCCGGCGAGAAACAATGGGCAGAGTTTCTTTCACCCTATGCCCCTGTTACCTAGCAGTAAAATAGGTACCTGGGTGCTAGTCAGCTGTCACGGGCTGCTTCCTGGGGGTAGTGGCCTGGTCGAGGACCGGGCCGCGGGGACACTAAAAAAGCCCCGAAATCATCTCAAGATAACCTCAAGATAAGCCACAGTAGTGTTGAACCACTTACAGTAGGCAAAGTCGAGGCGTTTGCTCCTGGGATTGAAGCTAAATCTTTCATATCGGATCAGGCATTTTGGGCATTTATTGAGCGTTATGTAATTCGATGTTAAATTTTTCCTTATTCGTGGATATAATGATTCGATGTGTAAGCATAATTATGCTGACTGAGTTTGCATGTGGTTAGATTTACATACGGGGGGGGGGGGTGCAAGCTCCCAGAGTTACTATTTGATAAGATCGACAAATATCGTTAAATCTGAGAGAATTTCAAGAAGCAGTTTGAATGAAGTCAACTTTCCTCCCTCGGATGTGTCTTAATCCAGCAAATTGTAGAACTAGAAAATAACTTGGACCATATTTTCACAACTAATGATCAAACTGTTTTATAACATTATCAATAAAATCGTCATAAAATCGCTATCGTCTTGGATAAGGCCAGACACTCGCCCTAACCCCCCCAGCCACGACATGCTACAAAAGGGTATTCAACCCGGTGACTTTACTGTGTTCTCTAAGGAGGTCTGCAAGAGGGCCCTCAACTGTTGCCACAAACGGCTTCAACGAACAGGCCCCCCCCCCCTAGCACTCTGGAATAAGTATGGCGTTCTTCGCCATTTCGCTAATTTCAAATACTATGGCAACTACCTTCAAATACTATGGCAACAACGCGGGGCCACGGAGTCCTTACAGGAGACATGAATGACGTTAGTGAATGGCACTGCTGGTGGGGATGGCACTGCTGCTGGCAGCATGTCGTGGCTCAAGGGTATGGCTCGCGTCTGCCGATTACCGAGACGCTGGTTCAATCCCCCCGCTCTGTCCCTGCTATCTTCTCAGCGATACATCACGCTATTCTGATATCCTTGTTTATTAAAAATGTTACTTAGATAACAACCTAATCGCAGTTTAGGCAATCATGGACAATAGATTCTTCATGAATGTTCAATACTGCCTGGACAACGGTCCTAACAGCCGTGGATAGCTGTGTGGATAAGGCTGATAAACAGCTGCGAATATCCGGAATAACTGTGATCCAGATATTAACGCCAGTTCAGTACGCTCCCTGTAAGGATAGACGGGCTCACCATAGCCCGTGCTACTTGGAACTTTTTGTTCCAGCTAGCGAATCTTAAACAACATGCAAGGATAAAAAATAAGTGGCCTTATTTCCACTTTTCTTCGACAAAGTGTTAGGTTTTCTGCGATAAGTGCCGAACCAACATGTAGTGAACATGTTGGACCCGCTCTTCGAGCACATTCTGTTGGACCAAGTTCTCATTAGTCAAGCCTGGCCGAGGCGAATCTAGAAAAACCTTTTCAGGTACAATCCAGGGGTGTCAGGCAGGGGCATTGATCTCAGGAACCCCCCTTAAGATTAGGAGGGAAGATATTGGTGCAAATATGTAGTGTTGAACGGTCGGTTTGGCATGTCTTGCCCCCTCCCCTTCCGGCCCGTTGGCGTCGTGAGGGGGCTTGGTGGACGGCTGCCGGAGTGTGATGCTCCGTTGGGCAGTCCTCTGTCCTTTTCTGGCCTTGCACTCCTGCTGCTGTCTTCTCCAATTGTGCCGGATCGCTTTTCCTTTTCCTTATGTTTCGTTTTTCTCCCCCCTCTTCTCCTATCTGCTTGTCGTTTCCTGCCGACCTTTTGCTTGTTTTGGATTCTTTCTTTGGACTTCTTCTATTTTGACGCCCGGGTGCTTGAGGAGGCATACTCTTGCACCCGTAGAACTGTAGTACCCGACGTCTCGAGCGAGGGGAACCTTTTATTGTCAATCCCCCTTTCGTCGCTGAACCCGATCTCGACGGACTGACGGTTCTTAAGGTGGCGTTTGTGGGGCGTATACTCACGACGCACCCCTAGGGGGCCCCGGCATGATCAGCGATAGCTTCCTGTTGGGTGTCCTGCCTCTAATTGTGGCTCCATGGTGGGTATGGGGGCACATTCGTGGATGAATTTGTCACTTTTCGTCTCTATGTCGTTGAATATTTCCGTTGTACCCTCTCAGGCTCGTGGGGTGGGCGACCAAGCCCCCGAGTCGGCCTGTATTGGAAGACCAGGCTCTGTAGCTCCCGCTGCGTTGGGCCCCGACCTTGCTCCTCCTTTGACCGTCCTGACTTCTTCCCCCAGCTCCCCTCCCTCCTCTGAGGTTGGGTCGAGCCTCCAGCCCCCGGTGGTGACCACTTCGTCCCCTGGTGTGGCTAAGTCTTTCGTTGTGACTACTGCGCCTTTTGACCCCTCTCTCTCTAGGGGTTCTCAACGCCGTTCGCGCCCCAACCGCACTCGCTCGATTCCTTCCCGTGCTGATGCGTATCAGGCCTTGTTTGGTCCTGCTTCATGGGCCAAATACTTTGATCTCCTCCCTCTTGATTCTGCGCCTCCTGACGATTTCTCCCTCCATCGGCATCTTGTAGATTCCGTGGATGCGTGTGTTACTTTCAACCCCACTCGTCTCGGTACACGTGTCGTTGCTGCTCCTTCTCAGGATGCGGCTTCCCGCTTGGCTGCCTTATCTTGCCTTGGCGAGATCCCTGTTCGGGTCTCCAAGAACGTTCAGATGAATTCCAGTGTTGGCACTATTCTCCTCCCACCCCATGTTGCAACCGGTGTTCGGAATCTGCAGGATTGCCACGATGATATTCGGCATATCCTTGATGCCCAAGGCCATTCTGTCCTCCAGGTTGACTCGTTTACTCGTCCCCCTCGTGGTCGTCGCCGTCAACCCCTTCGCGTTGTGAAGATCACCTTTGATGGTAGGACCCTTCCATCCTCTGTCATTCTTGCTGGTGCTAGGTGCTCTGTCCAGGAGTATATTCCTTCTCCTCGACTTTGTAATAAGTGCTGGAGGTTTGGGCATGGTGCCCTCCGCTGCTCTGGGACTGTCTCTCTCTGTCCTTTGTGTGGGAGTGAAGGTCACTCTAAGTCGGAGTGCACTTCTCCCCAAGCTCGCTGCCTCAACTGCGGTGAGGCCCATCCTACGTTCTCCCGTGCCTGTGTCCATTACAAGCTTGAGGCGGCCGTCCTTAACCTGAAGCACCGGGAGCGTTTGTCTTTTCCTGAGGCGAGGCGCCAGGTTCGCCGGCTCCCGCCTTATACTAACATCTCTTATGCTCGCGTGTTGCGCTCTTCCTCTCCTCGTCCTTCCCCCCTTCCTCAGACTCTCAACCGTTTCCGGGCCTTGGACCCTGATACGCCCACTGCCCCCTCCTCTGTTCCTTTGAGTTCTTTCCCGAGGGGTCCCCCTCCTGGTCCTCTGTCTGGGGTTCCCCTTCTTTCAACCCGGTCTGTCATGTCTCCTGTGTCTTCTTCCTCGTCCCCCTCCGATCCTCCTTCCCATCCTCTTCCTCCATCTATCGGCTCTCCCCGCCGCCTGTCGGTGCAGGCGGATGTCCATCGCTCTCCTAACGGCCGTCGTGTGTGCTCTCGTTCGGCTTCTCCTGTTGAGACACTGGAATCCGTTGCCCGGTACGTAGTTGCTGGGACACCTGTCTCTTTAAGTCAGAAGCGTAAGCCTGGCTCCTCTCCTTCCTCTTCCCCGGCGGGTAAGAAGGCTTCGCTTTCTTCCTTAGCTCCTACTTCTGGCTCTGTTGCTCCTTCCCCTCCCGTTTCAGTGGTTGCGCCCCCTGTTCCTGCTATGGAGGTTTCTTTGGCCCCTGCTTCCCTTTCGGTTGCTGCTCTTGCTGGGGTGCGCTCCCCTCTTTCTACTCCCCCTCTTCCTACTCCCCCTCTTCCTACTGCTGTCCTTGACTGCTCCTCTCCGTTGTCTCCTCCTCTTCCTCCTCCTCCTCCGGACCCCGCCCGCCCACCTCTGATCTGTTCTCCCGTTTCCTTCCCTCCGTCTTTGCTCAGTTTACCCATGCCCCCTAACCCTGACTTTGCTGACCCTGATCCCGACCCTGATATTCTTTAACGTGCTCTGTTGCTCTTTCGCCTTTGTTTCTTCCTTGTTCTCTGTTTTTGTCCTTTCTCTTCCCGTCGTTGTCCATTCTTCAATGGAACGTTCGAGGTTATTACGCCAATTTCCTCGAACTCCAACTTCTGATTTCGCGGTTTTCGCCCCTTTGTGTCTGTCTCCAGGAGCCAATGCTTGGTGCTCGTCCTGGTCGTTTTCGTGGCTATTCCTTTCTCTCCCCCCCCCCCAGCCATTGCTGGGGCTTCTAATTCTTCTGCTCTCTTGATTCGTGCAGATGTTCCCTTTGTTCCTTTACTTTTTCCTTCGCCTCTCCATTGTTCTGCTGCTCGTATCTTTGTGGGGAAATGGTACACAGTTTGTTCCATTTATCTCCCCCCGAGTGTCCCGCTCTCTCTTCCTGATTTGAAACACCTCCTAGACTCCTTGCCGGAGCCTGTGCTCCTGCTGGGTGACTTCAATTGTCGTCATTCTCTTTGGGGTGACGTTCTGACGAATACCCGGGGTCGCCTCCTTGAGCCGTTTCTCCTATCTTCTTCCCTGTCTCTTCTGAATTCTGGTGAGCCCACTCATTTGGACTCTCGGACTCGCGCCCTTTCTTGTCTTGATCTTTCTCTCTGCTCTTCTTCTCTTTACTTAGATTTCACGTGGCAGGTTCTTGATGACCTCCATGGAAGTGATCATTTCCCCATCCTTGTTTCCTTTTTCTCTTTTCGCCCTTCCCTCTCTTTCCCTAGTTGGCAGTTTGCTAAGGCAGACTGGACCCTATTTACCCTCAGTGCTGCTCTCTCTGACCTCTCCCTTCTGCCTCTCTCTCGCGCTCTCCTCCTTTTTCATGACACTGTCTTCAACGCTGCCCTCCGCTCTATTCCTCGCTCTTCCTCTCGGGGTCCACGGAAGTGCGTTCCCTGGTGGAATGCGGACTGTGCTCGGGCTGTCCGCTGTAAGCGTGCAGCCTGGAAGAGGCACCGCCGTAGGCAGACGACCGATTCTTTTCTTTTCTTTCGGAAAGCGAGTGCGGTGGCCCGTAGGGCCATCCGTACGGCTAAACGTGAATGTTGGGCATCTTATGTCTCAACAATTACGTCCGAAACCCCTCTGGCCCAGATCTGGAAGCGTATCCGCAAGATAGCGGGTAAGTTCGTTCCCGATGTTTCACCGGTCCTTCACCTCCATGATACTCTTGTGGCGGACCCGTTGCAGGTCGCTTCCGAACTGGGTTCCCACTTTTCTTCTGTTAGCTCTGGTCTTCATCTTCCCCAATCTTTCCTTCTTCGTAAACCTGTCCTTGAGTCTCGTCCTTTAGATTTCTGCACTCATCTTCAGCTTCCCTATAATGATCCCTTCTCTCTCTCTGAACTTCGTTCTGCTCTGGCCCTCTGCGGTTCTACGGCGGCGGGCTCCGATGGTATTCATTATGAGATGCTTCGCCATCTCCCTCCGAGCACGTCTCAGTATTTACTGAGTCTGTATAATCGGATCTGGGAGTCGTCGTCAGTCCCTGAGGACTGGCTCGATGCCGTTGTCCTCCCTGTTCGCAAACCGGGGTCTCTGGGTACTTCCCCTAAGGACTTTCGCCCTATTGCTCTCACAAGTTGTGTCTGCAAACTTTTTGAACGTATGGTTAACGTTCGTCTGATGTGGTTCCTGGAACACCATCACCTCCTCTCCCCTTCTCAATTTGGTTTCCGCAAGTGCCGCAGCACGACAGATGTCCTGGTGAACTTGGAGGTCTATATTCGTACTGCTTTTGCTGCGAAGACCTCCGTTGTTGCCGTCCTTTTTGACCTGGAAAAGGCTTACGACACCACTTGGCGTTATCATATCCTATCTCAACTTCATTCTTTTGGCCTTCGTGGTCGTCTCCCTCTCTTTCTCCGCAGCTTCCTCTCTCGTCGTTCCTTTCGGGTGCGCCTTGGTACCGCTCTCTCTCCCTCTTTTCAGCAATATGAAGGTGTGCCCCAGGGTAGTGTTCTGAGCACTACTCTTTTTCTGGTTGCCCTCAATGGTCTTCTTTCCTCTCTTCCTTCTGGTGTCTTCTCCGCTCTCTATGTCGATGATCTTACCCTTTGTTGTCAGGGTGATGATTCGCCTCTCCTTCAACGCCGGCTTCAACTTGCAATTGATGCCGTGTCGTCTTGGGCCACTGATCATGGCTTCAAGTTCTCTACTTCTAAGACTTGTGCCATGACATTTACGCGGAAACGGGTTGTTCTTCGTCCCTCTTTGTCACTTTATGGTCATCCCCTTGAATACAAAGATTCCGCGAAGCTTTTGGGGTTATTCCTTGACACTCGTTTGTCTTGGTCTCCCCATATCTCTTACCTCCGTGTTGAGTGCTCTAAGGCCCTTACCCTCCTTCGGGTCTTGTCCCATACTTCTTGGGGGGCAGATAGGCGCACTCTCCTTGCTTTACATTCTTCTCTCGTCCTGTCTAAGCTCGATTATGGTTGCCCTGCTTACTCGTCTGCTTCTCCTTCTACTCTTCGCCGTCTTGATGCTTTGCACCATACTGGGTTGCGCCTCAGTTCTGGTGCCTTTCGTTCGACTCCCGTCCTTAGCTTGTATGTTGACACTGGCTTCCTGTCTCTCCAGGACCGCCGTGATCGCTACTGTCTTCGCTATCTTGCGCGGTCCTTGCAACATCCTTCCTCTCGCCTCTGTCGTGCTTTAACTTTTACCCCTCCTGCGGTTCCTGTTCCTCTTCACCACCTCCCTCTTTCTGTCCGGTTATCTCGCCTGCAGGATTCTCTTTCCGTTCGTATTTCTGATGTTTCTCCTCGTGTTGTTCCTTCTTTGCCCCCGTGGAGGGTCCCTCTTCCGCGGTTTTGTACTTCCTTGACCCGTATCACTAAAGCTTTTACCCCTCCTACGGTTCTAAAACGCCTTTTCCTCGAGCACTTTTCTTCTCACTCCCGCTCCGTTTCTGTCTTCACCGATGGGTCTAAGTCAGCGGACGGTGTTGGCTACTCTGTTGTTTTTCCTGATCGCACTTATATGTGTCGCTTGCCTCCGGAGACTAGCATCTTTACAGCGGAACTTTATGCTATTCTCTATGCTCTTCGTCTCCTACTTTCTCGTTGTCAGTCTTCCTTTGTAGTTGTTGTTGACTCTCGTAGTGCCCTCATGGCTCTCGGGTCCTTTAATCCAGTTCATCCAGTGGTTGTCGAGATCCAGCATTGGCTGTTTCTCGTTCATAGTAAATTTAAGTCGGTTGAGTTTTGTTGGGTTCCCAGCCATATTGGTGTGTCTTTAAATGAGCGTGCGGATGCTGCCGCCAAGGAAGCTGTCCGCTCTTGTCCCATCTCTCGTAAGGGCATTCCGTATTCCGACTTTTACCCGGTTATCCATTCCTCAGTCCTTACCCGTTGGCAGGCTTCTTGGTTGTCTGTTACTGGTAACAAGCTACGTACTCTTAAATGTTGTGTTTCCTCGTGGCAGTCCTCCTTCCACCGTAACCGGCGGTGGGAAACAGCTCTGGCGAGGTTGCGTATTGGCCATACTCGCTTAACCCATGGTCACTTGATGGAGCGCCGCCCTGCTCCTTATTGTCCTAGTTGCATTGTCCCTCTTACGGTCGTGCATGTCCTTCTTGAATGTCCTGACTTCCAGGACGAGCGTATGTCTTGCTTTCCGACCGCCCCTCGCGGTCACCTGTCCCTCGATAGAATTCTTGGTGACTCGGATACTTTTGATATCGTTCGCCTTATGCGTTTTTGTTCTCGTATTGGCATCCTTGGTGATATTTAGCGCCCTCTGATTATTTTGCGTATTTGATGGTGCTACATAGCCTTCCCGGTTTGGTGCCTTCTTTTGATAATTACTTACTTACTTGGCATGTCTTGGTGTGAGGGAAGGAGGAGTGACATGGACTCTGGGGTCATTCCTGTTTGGTGTATTGATCGTGGTATGAATTAGTGGCCGTAGTTATGGTGTTGGGGACCTGGGGATTATGGTGTGGTAGTGGCGTGCGTGGGGCGTTTAGAACGGGTGTAAGGAAGAAGTGATTGTTGAGGGTGATGGCACTGCTGGAGGTGGTGATGGCACTGCTGGAGGTGGTGATGGCACTGCTGGAGGTGGTGGTGGTGGTGGCACTGCTGACGGCACAGTGAGGACCAGTCGTGATGTACAAACCTTGCCGTTGGTGGGGTCTGAGTACATGAGGTCGCGATGGTGTTGCTGTAGGATGGTGGTTGTTGTGGTAGTGGTGGTACCCTGTGATTGTGTGGTACTGTTGGTGGTACCCTGTGATTGTGTGGTACTGTTGGTGGTACCCTGTGATTGTGTGGTACTGTTGGTGGTACCTTCCTTATGGTGGCATTGATTGTGGTGGTGACATCAGTGTGTAGTGTGTCTTCCTCTCCTCCACTGAGAGAGGAAATCCTTCAGGGGTCAGGACGAGAGAAAGATCTGGGGTATCAGCAGACCTGTCCCCTGAAGCACACATCAAAAGGATAACATTAGCGGCATAGGCAAGGCTGGCGAACATAAGACCTGCCTTCAGAAACTTGTGTAAGGAATCATTCAAAACCTTGTATACCACCTATGTCAGACCAATACTGGAATATGCGGCTCCAGCGTGGAGTCCACATCTAGTCAAACACAAAACGAAGTTAGAAAAGGTTCAGAGGTAAGCCAATAAACTAGTCCCCGAGCAGAGGGGTATGAGCTACGAGGAAAGATTACTGGAACTAAACCTCACGATACTGGAAGACAGAATAGTTAGAGGAGACGTGATCACTACCTATAAAATTCTCAGAGGAATTGACAGGGTAGATAAAGATAAATCGTTTAGCACGGGTGGAACACGAGCAAAGGGTCACAGGTGGAAACTGAGTAACCAAATGAACCACAGAGACATTAAAAATAACTTTTTCAGTGTCAGAGTAGTTAACAGATGAATGCATTAGGCAGTGATGTGGTGGAGGTTGACTCCATTCACAATTTCAAATAGATATGATAGAGCCCAGTAGGCTCAGGAATCTGTACACCAATTAAGAGACGAGACCAACGAGCCGAAGCTCAACCCCCGCAAGCACAAGTAGGTGAGTACAGGTAGTAAAGGAGATGTCAGGGAACAAAATGGTTAGAATGTGACGTGCTGGAGAACAGTGTAACCCAGCATGTAGTGATGACAGTGTGTGTTATTATAGGTTGGTAGGTTCCCTGCCCCTCTTACCTAGTCCTCCCCTAGTCGTCCTCTATTCCCTAGTCCTCCCCTCTTCCCTCGTCCTCCCCTCTTCCCTCGTCCTCCCCTCTTCCCTCGTCCTCCACTACTTCCCGCTAATCCTTCGTCCTTGTTGCTAGTCCTCCCCCCTAACCCTTACTCCTTCACTACCGTAGTGCAAGTTGAGAGATCATAATATACGAGTAGACTCGCAGATCAGGGAATCACCAGGGAAGGCTGATCACATTAAGCTAGGCTTGCGATAGGAGAACTGTAGAATCTCCTACAGATAATCCATAGGTAATCTCACTTATTGTCATCTCTCCCTCTCACTTATCTCCTCTTTCTCCCAATTCCTGTTCACTCTCTCTCTCTCTCTCTCTCTCTCTCTCTCTCTCTCTCTCTCTCTCTCTCTCTCTCTCTCTCTCTCTCTCTCTCACTCTCTCTCTCTCACTCTCTCTCTCTCTCTCTCTCTCTCTCTCTCTCTCTCTCTCTCTCTCTCTCTCTCTCTCTCTCTCTCTCCTCTCTCTCTCTCTCTCTCTCTCTCTCTCTCTCTCTCTCTCTCTCTCTCTCTCTCTCTCTCTCTCTCTCTCTCTCTCTCTCTCTCTCTCTCTCTCTCTCTCTCTCTCTCTCTCTCTCTCTCTCTCTCTCTCTCTCTCTCTCTGTCTGTCTCTCTGTCTCTGTCTGTCTCTGTCTCTCTCATATCCACTTGCGGCTGGTGTCCTTTGCCAGTGTATTCACAAGACAACATACTGGCGTGAACGACATGAAAGAAAATGCAGAATAGAACCAGTGAAGAGCAGAGGTGCCATAGGCACAATCAGAGAACACTGTATGAACATCAGAGGTCCGCGGTTGTTCAACGTCCTCCCAGCGAGCATCAGAAATATTGCCGGAACAACCGTGGACATCTTCAAGAGGAAACTAGATTGTTTTCTTCAAGGAGTGCCGGACCAACCGGGCTGTGGTGGGTATGTGGGCCTGCGGGCCGCTCCAAGCAACAGCCTGGTGGACCACTCTCTCACAAGTCGAGCCTGGCCTCGGGCCGGGCTTGGGGAGTAGAACTCCCAGAACCCCATCAACCAGGTATCAACCAGGTATCAACCAGATATCAACCAGATATCAACCAGATAACTGCTGGAGACGCCTGGCCTCCTGGAGGGACTGGGGGGTGTGGGGCCCAACGCTCGTGTATTTACCCAGTCCTTACCTGACTCAGCCCTCACACACTTAGATTACTTTATAAAGTGTTGATGGGTTTGTGGTATTGGTAGTGGTTGTGGTGCCTGTGGTGGTACATAGCAGTACTTACCTAACAGTGCCTATGGGGGAGAGAGGTTTAGCTCTCTCCCCCCCCCGCTTTTACTAGCTTTGTGGTACCTGTTGTGTTATAATGTAACAGGGTTGACGTTCGAATTCTCTGTCGAATTCCAGTGTTCCCAGTTTCCTTCTGTGTCCTCTTGTTCTACTTTCTCTCACTTAAAAATGACTGTCCATGTCCATCTTGTCTATTCCCTTGGTATCCTGTATGTTGTGATCATGGCTCCTCTGTTTCTTATCTCCTCCTGGGTTATGAGGTCTTCATTCTTTTAATCTTTCTTCTTGGCTAAATCCTCTTAGCTCTGGCACTAATCTTGTTGCAAACTTGTATACTTTTTTCAGTTTGGTTTTTGTGTTTCCAGGCCGGTGCTGCATATTCCAATATTGGCCTAACAAAGGCTATGTAGACTGTCTTGAAAGAGCCCTGGTTTAGGCGTCTAAATAAATGTTCTAATGTTTGCCAGACAGCCCCACATGCCGCTGATGTTACCCTGTTGGTGTGTGCCTCTACAGATTGTGTTGGAATTAAATCCGCTCCCAAATCCTTCTTTCCTATCTTATTCCTGTAGTTGTGTTGCCTTTATGGTGTAGATACTGTGCGTCCCTTTTTCTCCCTTCCATTCTTTCTCATCTTCATTATTTCTCATCTTCATTATTTTACACTGTTCTCTACTGCACATTAGCTTTGCCTGGGCTGCAAACATTGACATGTACCAGTTGTGTCCCTTGAGTAGTTCAGGCATATAAATTATGAACAGTAGGAGTCGCAGGACCGACCCTTGAGAAACTCCACTTACCTGGTTGATGGGGTTCTGGGAGTTCTTCTACTCCCGAAGCCCGGCCCGAGGTCAGGCTTGACTTCTGAGAGTTTGGTCCACTAGGCTGTTGCTTGGAGCGGCCCGCAGGCCTACATACCCTCCCTCCTCCCCTCATATCTGCATTTTCTTCCATAGCGTTCACTCCAGTATGTTGTTATTTTACTGTGTAGATTAGGGACCTGGCCCTCCAGTATTTTCCACGTGTATATTATTTGATATCTCTCTCGTCTCCTTTCTAGTGAGTACATTTGGAGAGCTTTGAAACGAACCCAATAATTTAGGTGCTTCAAGAGGCAGCTTGTTACCTTTGCTTGTTACCTTTGTGTTAGCCTCTGGCCAGATTCACGAAAGCACTTACGCAAGCACTTACGAACGTGTACATCTTTCCGCAATCTTTGACGGCTTTGGTTACATTTCTTAAACAGTTTACAAGCATGAAAACTTCCCATTCAACTGTTGTTATTGGTATAAACAGCCTCCTGGTGCTTCGGAGCTCATTAACTGTTTAATAATTGTAAACAAAGCCGCCAAAGATTGAGAAAAGATGGACAGCTTCGTAAGTGCTTTCGTGAATCTGGCCCCCTCGTCTCTGACTGTTTCCTGCCCTTCAGGTAGTTCCTTGCCCAGTTTTGTGGAGGTGGTGGTTGTGGTGGTGGTTGTGGTGGTGGTTGTGGTGGTGGTTGTGGTGGTGGTTGTGGTGGTGGTTGGTGGTTGTAGTGGTGGTTGTAGTGGTGGTTGTGATGGAGGTTGTGGTGGTGGTTGTGGTGGTGGTTGTAGTGGTGGTGGTTGTAATGGTGGTTGTGGTGGTGGTTGTGGTGGTGGTTGTGGTGGTGGTTGTGATGGTGGTAGTTGTGGTGGTGGTTGTAGTGGTGGTTGTGATGGAGGTTGTGGTGGTGGTAGTTGTGGTGGTGGTTGTAGTGGTGGTTGTGGTGGTGGTTGTGGTGGTGGTTGTGGTGGTGGTTGTGGTGGTGGTTGTAGTGGTGGTTGTGATGGAGGTTGTGGTGGTGGTAGTTGTGGTGGTGGTTGTAGTGGTGGTTGTGGTGGTGGTTGTGGTGGTGGTTGTGGTGGTGGTTGTGGTTTGGTGGTGGTTGTGGTGGTGGTTGTAGTGGTGGTTGTGGTGGTGGTTGTAGTGGTGGTTGTGATGGAGGTTGTGGTGGTGGTAGTTGTGGTGGTGGTTGTGGTTGTGGTGGTGGTTGTGGTAGTTGTGGTGGTGGTTGTAATGGTGGTTGTGGTGGTGGTTGTAATGGTGGTAGTTGTGGTAGTTGTGGTGGTGGTTGTAATGGTGGTTGTAGTGGTGGTAGTTGTGGTGGTGGTTGTAATGGTGGTAGTTGTGGTGGTGGTTGTAATGGTGGTAGTTGTGGTGGTGGTTGTAGTGGTGGTAGTTGTGGTGGTGGTTGTAATGGTGGTAGTTGTGGTGGTGGTTGTAGTGGTGGTAGTTGTGGTGGTGGTTGTAATGGTGGTAGTTGTGGTAGTTGTGGTGGTGGTTGTAATGGTGGTAGTTGTGGTGGTGGTTGTAATGGTGGTAGTTGTGGTGGTGGTTGTAGTGGTGGTAGTTGTGGTGGTGGTTGTAATGGTGGTAGTTGTGGTGGTGGTGTAGTGGTGGTAGTTGTGGTGGTGGTTGTAATGGTGGTAGTTGTGGTAGTTGTGGTGGTGGTTGTAATGGTGGTAGTTGTGGTGGTGGTTGTAATGGTGGTAGTTGTGGTGGTGGTTGTAGTGGTGGTAGTTGTGGTGGTGGTTGTAATGGTGGTAGTTGTGGTAGTTGTGGTGGTGGTTGTAATGGTGGTAGTTGTGGTGGTGGTTGTAATGGTGGTAGTTGTGGTTGTTCTCGTTATATTTATTTCCACATATTTTCAAAACGACCGCATGACTGTCGTCACGACCTCTGACGCTGGTGTACATGTAACAAGTACTCACCTAGTTGTACTTGCGGGGGGTTGACCTCTGGCTCTTTGGTCCCGCCTCTCAACCGTCAAACAGGTAACAAGTGTAACTGTGTACCTGAATACACACATGTACATGTAACACATGTGACTGTGTATCTGCCTATTCTGGGGTGTAATTTACCCGTTCGTGTAAACACCTGTTTCAATGCTGCTATGTGGTGATGAGGGGGGGGAGAGGAAAGGGAGTTGGGGAGGGGGGGGGGAAAAAGGAAGGGGAGTTGGGGGGGGGGGGAGGTTGTGAGGAGGAGAAGAGAAATTGTAATGAGCTTCTCCTCCTCAGGTCTGATATTCAATTATCGTTCCCATAATTTCTTCTCTCGCACACCCTCACCTCTCCACACCTTGTTATCACACACTTACCTTGAGATGGTTTCGGGGCTTAGCGTCCCTGCGGCCCGGTCGTCGACCAGGCCTCCTGGTTGCTGGACTGATCAACCAGGCTGTTGGACGCGGTTGCTCGCAGCCTGACGTATGAGATACAGCCTGGTCGATCTGGTATCCTTTGGAGGTGCTTATCTAGTTCTCTCTTGAACACTGTGAGGGGTCGGCCAGTTATGTCCCTTATGTGTAGTGGAAGCGTGTTGAACAGTCTCGGACCTCTGATGTTGATAGAGTTCTCTCTCAGAGTACCTGTTGCACCTCTGCTTTTCAACGGGTGTATTCTGCACATCCTGCCATGCCTTCTGGTCTCATGTGATGTTATTTCTGTGTGCAGGTTTGGGACCAGCCCCTCTAATATTGTCCACGTGTAAATTATTATTTCTCTCTCTCGCCTATGCTCAAGAGAATACAGATTTAGGCTCTTTAGTCGGTCCCAGTAGTTAAGATGTTTTACTGAGTAGATTCTAGCAGTAAAGGATCTCTGCACGCTCTCCAGGTCAGCAATTTCTCCAGCTTTGAAAGGGGCTGTCATTGTGCAGCAGTACTCCACTCTAGAGAGCACAAGCGTCTTGAAAAGTATCATCATCGGTATAGCATCTCTAGTGTAAAAGATTATTGTTATCCAACCTGTCATTTTTCTTGCAGTTGTGACGGCTACTTTATCGTGTTCTTTAAAGGTAAGGTCTTCCGACATGAGTACACCCAGGTCCTTTACATTGCCTTTTCGTTCTTTGTTATGATTGCTCTCTGATTGCTTGCTCTCTGCGACTACTCTGATTGATTGCTCTGCAATCAATCAATCAATCAAATCTGTTATTTCTTTAGACCCGACATGTTCTTGTATTTAATTGCCTTGCATTCTTACATGCCTCATCAAACCACAGATTTGTCTCTTTGATTTCCATTTTTTTTTCATTTTGGTCCAGGATAAATCTGTCTGCTGCCTCTTGACACTTCTGGGTGATGTAATCCACCATGTCATATAGAGTCATTCATCTGAGCTCTGTTTCCCTTGATATTCCTAATAGGATTATTCTCATCATTATTATTTCCTCCCTTCATTTCCCCCTTTCCTCTCTGGTCCCTTCCGTGAGCACGTTATTCCTGTTTCTACCAGACACTCAAAGGTCAGTACATGGTAGTCACTCCCATAAGGGTTTTCTAATTTAACTTATGTCTGACTCGTTCACAGTGAATATCAGATCAAGTTTATCTCATTCTTGTGGGATCCCCCTTGACATGTTGACGTAATTACTCGTTGGTACGTCCAATAGTTTCGTTCGCCATGTTTCTGTACCTCCATGTGACTCTCTGTTCTCCCAGTCTGTTTTTTTGCATGGTTGTAGTCTATCGTGATTAACAGTCTGGATCCAACAGTCTGGATCCAACAGTCTGGATCCAACAGTCTGGATCCAACAGTCTGGATCCAACAGTCTGGATCCAACAGTCTGGATCCAACAGTCTGGATCCAACAGTCTGGATCCAACAGTCTGGATCCAACAGTCTGGATCCAACAGTCTGGATCCAACAGTCTGGATCCAACAGTTTGGATCCAACAGTTTGGATCCAACAGTCTGGATCCAACAGTTTGGATCCAACAGTCTGGATCCAACAGTCTGGATCCAACAGTCTGGATCCAACAGTCTGGATCCAACAGTCTGGATCCAACAGTCTGGATCTATTATTGCTAGCGACGGAAGCTGCTCTCTGTTATAGTCATGTTGTTGGTCGTACTCTTGTCTAAGTCTTCTGTCATTGAGTGGTGGGTTATATATTATTTGTGTAGTCTTCCTCAATGTCATAATACCCGTTATGTGGTCTCTGAACCCTTCACAGCCCGGAGCAGCCATCTCTTTAAAACTCCTGTCCCTTTTTCACCAGCGCCACTCCTCTGTGTGTGTGTGTGTGTGTGTGTGTGTGTGTGTGTGTGGTGTGTGTGTGCGTGTGCGTGTGCGTGTGCGTGTGCGTGTATGTGCCACCCTCCTGCCTCAACAATTAATGGAAACACCAGCAATTAATCCCAGTTGGTTTGACACCTTATGGAGGGATAAGGGTCAAGTGAAGGCTTGGGGTCTGATGGTGGAGGGTGAGGGGGGTCTTGTAAAAAGGGGGGGGAGAGAGATTCTGGTGGAGGGGGAAGGGGGGGGGGGAAGTCTGGCGGAGAGGAGGGGGAAGGGTGTGTCAAGTAGAGGTGGGGTTTGGTGGAGGTTGAAGGGGGGGGGGGTGTCATGCACCCA
>NW_025568962.1:0-25547 GCF_020424385.1 Procambarus clarkii
TTCAAAAACATCCCACAGCACAAACAGCTGTTAAAGGACTGTTGACAGTCGTGTTTCCTCCTCGCAGGCCTCTGGTCTACCCTCCAGAGGCTACCCACACTGGTGTGTGTGTGTGTGTGTGTGTGTGTGTGTGTGTGTGTGTGTGTGTGTGTGGTGTACTCACCTAATTGTGCTTGCGGGGTTTGAGCTCTGGCTCTTTGGTCCCGCCTCTCAACCGTCAATCAACAGGTGTACAGGTTCCTGAGCCTATTGGGCTCTATCATATCTACACTTGAAACTGTGTATGGAGTCAGCCTCCACCACATTGCTTCCTAATGCATTCCGTTTGTCAACCATTCTGACACAAAAAAAGTTCTTTCTAATATCTTTGTGACTCATTTTGGGCACTCAGTTTCCACCTGTGTCCCCTAGTGCGTGTGCCCCTTGTGTTATTAAATAGCCTGACGTTAGCTATTCTATCAATTCCCTTGAGAATCTTGAATGTGGTGATCATGTCCCCCCTAATTCTTCTGTCTTCCAGCGAAGTGAGATTCAATTCCCGTAGCCTTTCCTCGTAGCTCATGCCTCGGGTACTTTTCTGGTGGCCAACTTTTGAACCATTTCCAGTTTAGTCTTATCCTTGACTATATATGGACTCCATGCTGGGGCTGCATACTCCAGGATTGGCCTGACAAATGTGATATACAATGTTCTGAATGATTCGTTACGCAAGTTTCTGAATGCCGTTCTTATGTTGGCCAGCCTGGCATATGCCGCTGATGTTATCCTATACGGGCTGCAAGGGACAGGTCTGGCGTAATGTCAACCCCCAAGTTTTTTTATCTCTCTGACTCATGAAGAATTTCATCTCCCAGATGATACCTAGTATCTGGCCTCCTGCTTCCAACGCCTATCTTCATTACATTTCATTTGCTTGGGTTAAACTAACAACCATTTGTTCGACCGTTCCTTCAGCTTGTCCAGGTCTTCTTGAAGCCTTAAGCAGTCCTCCTCTGTTTTAATCCTTCTCATAATTTTGGCATCGTCAGCAAACATTGAGAGAAATTAATCTATACCCTCCGGGAGATTATTTACATATATCAGAAACAAGTGTGAGTGTGTGTGTGTGTGTGTACTCACCTATTTGTACTCACTTATTTGTGCATGCACAATCGAGCATTGACTCTTGAATTCCGCCTTTCTAGTCACCGGTTGTTTGCAGCAATGACTCCTGTCCCATTTCCCTATCATATCTAGATTTAAAATATATGAGTAGAGTTTTCTTCCATAGCCTGTTCCGTAACTGCATTCCATTTTTCCACTACCACCACGCTAATAGAATACTTTCCTAACATCTCTGTGACTCATCTGAATTTCCAGCTTCCAACCATGTCCTCTCGTTCTGTTACTATTACGTGTGAACATTTCATCTATTTCCACTTTGGGTGTGTGTGTGTGTGTGTGTGTGTGTGTGTGTGTGTGTGTGTGTGTGTGTGTGTGTGTGTGTGTGTGTGTGTGTGTGTGTGTGTGTGTGTGTGAAAAATACAAATAAAAACAATCAAGTGATTGACAGTTGAGAGGCGGGCCCAAAGAGCCAGAGTTCAACCCCTCGCAAGCACAAATAGGTAAATACATGCACACCTAAACTTTCACACCTGCACGCGCGCGCGCACACACACACACACACACAGGTTATCTTGAGGTTATATTGAGATGATTTCGGGGCTTTCGTGTCCCCGCGGCCCGGTCCTCGACTAGGCCTCCACCCCCAGGAAGCAGCCCATGACAGCTGACTAACACCCAGGTACCTATTTTCCTGCTAGCTAACAGGGGCATAGGGTGAAAAACTCTACCCATTATTTCTCGCCGGCGCCCGGGATCGAACCCGGGACCACAGGATCACAAGTCCAGCGTGCTGTCTGCTCGGCACCCAGGTGGGACCAAAGAGCCAGAGCTCAACTAGGTGAGTAAATTTACACAGGCATATCTCACCTCACTGTGCCTACTCCCCTTAACCTTTATCTCACTCACCCATCTCTTTCCAAGTTTCTCTTGACCGTTTGATTCATCGACTATCATCATCTCCCACTGAAATCTCTTGCAATCTTACAAAATGATGCTATGTGTCTCATCCTTGAGGCTCCAAAGTCCACGAGAATAGTTAATATAAGAGCAGAGTTAAAATTACGTACCATAATTGAGAGAATTTTGCCTATTAGCACAGTTTTCGGCGTGAAGGCATTGAGTAGATCTAGACAACACATGAAGTTTCAAGCTAAATTTTCTAATATGCTACACCCACCTGAGGTCCATAGAAGAGCGAAATGTGATTATGCATTTTGTTTTTACACAGTAGCCAATTCGATCAAAATATTAAATATTGAATATTTACTATTGTGCATTGAACGCACATAGTAGTAACACTAAGAAAATAATCAGTGATATTCGAATGAATGTTTTAGCTTTTAAAGAAAACAGATTTTAAATTAAATTACTATGGATACCATCACATGTTGGCATCTCAAGGCATGACACTGTTGATATGCTTGCAAAGACAGCCTGTAGAAAACCAGTGGTAGAAATTGATATGGATGTTTCGTTAGCAGTGACAAAGATAATACTTAAACATAAAATGAAAATCTCACCGACCTAACAAATTCACAAAGACCTGAAAGTTGTAGCGTTAAATATTATAAAAGATATCGCGAGGAGACATTCACATATGTGACTAATAGAACAAGAACTCGGCAATGTGATGTAATAGTGGCCAGAATACGCCTGGGATATAGACGTATTTGGCAGCTTTCTCAAAACCCAAATGTCGAGTACACAATGGGTCAACTTTGTGAAAGAGAAAACATGCACTCCCTTGAACATTATATTGTAGAATGTACCATATTGACTGACTTTCGCCCTCCTGGGCTGAGGTATACTGAACTCTGTAATTACTATATGAATGCTGGAACACTTGATGATATATTGGACTTGTACCCTAGATTGACCATGTAATGTATCAATTATACAATGTATGTATGTGATGTAACTATATAACATGAGCTTGTAAATGCACCTTAATCATCTTCAGTGGTTAAGTGCTTAATAAAACACTAGTTTTTCTATCAGCTATCTTACTCTCGCAAAGTGGGAAAGCCATAAATGTATGTGTTCATCTAGTTGTGTTTGCGGGGGTTGAGCTTTGCTCTTTCGGCCCGCCTCTCAACTGTCAATCAACTGTTTACTAACTGCTTTTTTTTCCCACACCACACGCACACACACACCCCAGGAAGCAGCCCGCGACAGCTGACTCCCAGGTACCTATTTACTGCTAGGTAACAGGGGCATTCAGGGTGAAAGAAACTTTGCCCATTTGTTTCTGCCTCGTGCGGGAATCGAACCCGCGCCACAGAATTACGAATCCTGCGCGTTATCCACCAGGCTACGAGGCCCCCACATATATACATGTGTATGTTTATATGTGTGTGTGTGTGTGTGTGTGTGTGTGTGTGTGTGTGTGTGTGTGTGTGTGTGTGTGTGTGTGCGTGTGTGTGTGTGTTGTGTGTATATTATATATATATATATATATATATATATATATATATTATTAAATATGACCGAAAAAGTAAGATTAATAATTCTAACACGAATTTTCTCGATCTTTCTTACGTTTCTTTTCACTGTTGATGGTAATTCAAAAATCAATTCTCCAAAATTCATTTTTATTTCTAGTCTGACGCGACACTTGAGCGCGTTTCGTAAAACTTATTACATTTTCAAAGACTTTAGTACACACACACACACACAACTTTAACTGAATAGAGCTTAAATATCTTCGAGTTTTTTATACCTACATTTGGGTGAGGTGACATGTTACAATAGTTTTGGATGAGGTGAAAATAAACTTTTTACACAAGACAGAACACGAAACAATGGGTATTAAAGGTAGGTAACTGCAGAAGGCCTATTTTTATTGGCCCATATTTCTTGATGCTTCTATATTGAGCGGAGTCTTGAAGTGGGTAGAATATAGTTGTGCAATAATTGGCTGTTGATTGCTGGTGTTGACTTCTTGATGTGTAGTGCCTTGCAGACGCCAAGCTGCCAGCTATCGCTGTATCTATCGATGATTTCTGTGTTGTTTGCTAAGATTTCTCTGGTGATGGTTTGGTTGTGGGATGAGACTATATGTTCCTTAATGGAGCCCTGTTGCTTATGCATCGTTAAACGCCTGGAAAGAGATGTTGTTGTCTTGCCTATATACTGACTTTTTTGAGGCTTAGTCCCCAATAGGGCATATGAAGGCATAGACGACGTTGGTCTCTTTTAAAGCGCTCTGCTTTGTGTCTGGAGAGTTTCTCATGAGTAGGCTGGCCGTTTTTTTGGTTTTATAGTATATTGTCAATTGTATCTTCTGATTTTTGTCTGTAGGAATAACGTTTCTACTGACAATATCTTTCAGGACCCTTTCCTCCATTTTATGGGCTGTGGAAAATAAGTTCTTGTAAAATAGTCTAATAGGGGGTATAGGTGTTGTGTTAGTTGTCTCTTCAGAGGTTGCATGGCGTTTCACTTTCCTTCTTATGATGTCTTCGACGAAACCATTGGAGAAGCCATTGTTGACTAGGACCTGCCTTACCCTACAGAGTTCTTCGTCGACTTGCTTCCATTCTGAGCTGTGGCTGAGAGCACGGTCGACATAAGGGTTAACAACACTCCTCTTGTACCTGTCTGGGCAGTCACTGTTGGCATTCAGGCACATTCCTATGTTTGTTTCCTTAGTGTAGACTGCAGTGTGGAAAACTCCGCTCCTTTCCATGACTGTTACATCTAGAAAGGGCATCTAGATATTGTTAATAGAAACGTTATCCCTGCAGACAAAAATCAGAAGATACAATTGACGATTTACTATAAAACCAAGAAAACTGCCAACCTACTCATGAGAATCTCTCCAGACACAAAGCAGAACGCTTTGAAAGAGACCAATGTCGTCTATGCCTTTCAAATGCCCACTTGGGGACTGTAAGCCTCAAAGAACTCAGTATATATGCAAGACAACAACATCTCTTTCCAGGCGATTAACGATGCATAAGCAACAGGGCTCCATTAAGGAACATATAATCCCTTCCCACAACCAGACCATCACCAGAGTCTTAACAAAAAACATGGAAATCATCGATAGATACAGCGATGGCAGGCGGCTTGATATCTGTGAGGCACTACACATTAAGAAGTCAACACCAGCAATCAACAGCCAATTAATGCACAACTATATTCTACCCACTTCAAGACTCAGCACCAATATAGAAGCATCAAGAAATATGGGCCAATAGGCCCTTTGCATTTACTTCCATTCTTCCCCTTTAACTTTTCCCAATATTACCCAATATTTCGTGTTCTCTTGTGTTGAAAGTTTGTTTTCACCTCATCAAAATCTGTTGTAACATATCACCTCACCCAATTGCAGGTATATAAAATGAAAAGCCGTTTGAATTATAGCTTAGTAAGAAATCTGTTTAGTGTTTGCAGGTTATAGTTGTGTGTGTGTAAACTAAAGTCTTTGAAAACGTAATAAGTTATTACGAAACGCGTTCAAGTGTCGCATCAGACTACAAATAAAAATGAATTTTGGAGAACTGATTTTTAAATTACCATCGACAGTGAAAAGAATCATAAAAATTTTTGAGAAAATTCGTGTTGGAATTATTAATCTTACTTTTTCGGTCATATATAATAATATATGTCTACAGGAAAGACTGCTACCAAAATATACTTATATATATATATATATATATATATATATATATATATATATATATATATATATATATATATATATATATATATATATATATATATATATATATATATATATATATATATATAATGTATATGTGTGCATATTTATATGTATTAAGTATATGTGGAAGATGATCAGAATTACATTTCACCTTTATAAATGAAAATAAATGATACTATGTAAAGAACACATCGACCACTTTATATAAGGCACACGTAACTCTGCGTATCTATGTATTTATGTCTGAAGGTTAGATTAGCATTTTAAAAGCACTACATTTACCTTCTGTGTTTGATTGTTCAATAAATCCTTGAACTATATGTTTAACAGATCTCTCACCCTGTCTATGGAGGACAGAAAAAATGTATATATGGTGGTTAGCATTGTTAATGTGTGGCCACGTCTGTGGTAGAAAATAATAATAATAAAAAAATCGCCCACTCTCTCCTCCCTTCTGTCTCTCCACGTGTCCCCTGCCTTCTACACTATCATTCTAACTTCTTCCACTTCTTACTCCTCACCTTTCTCTTCTTCCAGTCCCTATGAATCCCTCACCACTTTCCCTCCATCACTATATTATCCCACCCAGTCCACATTCAACACCCCATACCACCCTACCCCTGACCCTCCCTCCTCCAGTACTCTCACTCTCGCCTCCACAAATTTCCATTTCTACCACCTCCCATTTCCTACCCCGACGATCCTACTGCTCCTTGAAAATATACCTTCCAGTCACCTATTCCATCCCCCTTCTATCACTCCTCTCCCCCTCCCCCTATAATCCGACCTAAGCCCCATCCCTTCCCCACTCTCTCCCCTTCCCCTCACGTTTCTTACGTTTATGACTGCAATAGATTACGCGATCACGCTGCTTTTATTGGCATCGCTGGTGTTTTTCCCGGGTACCCAATGGGTCGCCGCCCGTGACTGGTCCCGGGTACCCAATGGGTCACCGCCTGAGACTGGTCCCGGGTACCCAATGGGTCACCGCCCGTGACTGGTCCCGGGTACCCAATGGGTCATCGCCCGTGACTGGTCCCGGGTACCCAATGGGTCACCGCCCGTGACTGGTCCCGGGTACCCAATGGGTCATCGCCCGTGACTGGTCCCGGGTACCCAATGGGTCACCACCCGTGACTGGTCCCGGGTACCCAATGGGTCACCGCCTGAGACTGTTATCGGGTACCCAATGGATCACCGCCCGTGACTGTTATCGGGTACCCAATGGATCACCGCCCGTGACTGTTATCGGGTACCCAATGGATCACCACCCGTGACTGTTATCGGGTACCCAATGGATCACCGCCCGTGACTGTTATCGGGTACCCAATGGATCACCGCCCGTGACTGTTATCGGGTACCCGATGGATCCGCCCGTGACTGTTATCGGGTACCCAAAGGATCACCGCCAGTGACTGTTATCGGGTACCCGATGGATCACCGCCAGTGACTGTTATCGGGTACCCGATGGATCACCGCCAGTGACTGTTATCGGGTACCCGATGGATCACCGCCAGTGACTGTTATCGGGTACCCGATGTATCACCGCCCGTGACTGTTCCCGTGTACCCAATGGATCACCACCCGTGACTGTTATCGGGTACCCGATGGATCACCGCCCGTCACTGTTATCGGGTACCCAAAGGATCACCGCCTCTGACTGTTATCGGGTACCCGATGGACCATCGCCCGTGACTGTTATCGGATACCCGATGGATCACCACTCGTGGCTGTTCCCGGGTACCCGATGGATCACCGCCCGTGACTGTTATCGGGTACCCGATGGATCACCGCCCGTGACTGTTATCGGGTACCCGATGGATCACCGCCCGTGACTGTTATCGGGTACCCGATGGATCACCGCCCGTGACTGTTATCGGGTACCCGATGGATCACCGCCCGTGACTGTTATCGGGTACCCAATGGATCACCGCCCGTGACTGTTATCGGGTACCCGATGGATCACCGCCCGTGACTGTTATCGGGTACCCAATGGATCACCGCCCGTGACTGTTCCGAGAGAGAGAGAGAGAGAGAGAGAGAGAGAGAGAGAGAGAGAGAGAGAGAGAGAGAGAGAGAGAGAGAGAGAGAGAGAGAGAGAGAGTGAGGGAGAGAGTGAGACCAGTGGGGGTTATTATGATGTTGGTGTTGATGGTCGTCCTTCCTACAGACAACCCAACAAAAAAACCCGGAGAGTGCTTATTTTGACCAGGAGATCATCTTGGGTGCTTTTGGCACTTGGAGAGGGGTTTAACGTCACACGTTTAAGGGGTTACGTCTCCAATACTAACCTCGTTGTCACGTGCACACATCCACTCAAGCCGCCGTAACTCCCCACTCTCTCCTTATATGGTATGATCGCCTCAATCCCCTTTTCTAAAATATTACACTGTACTACCCTGTCCACAGCTATGGTTCTTGGTTCTCTCTCTCTCTCTCTCTTTCCTACTTTTTGGGAAGCCTCACTAGGACAAGGCTTAAACACCTTCTAGTTATAAACATTTAATATACAGAGAACATGTACAAACATACACAAGATACAATAATAACTCAACACTATGTTATTGCAATCAGGTTGCATCCAATCCTAATGGAACTCTATCAGCTGCTTATCTCAAGTGGTAGTCCAACTCCTGGCTCGCCACTTATGCTATCAACCTCATTAAGTTGGTTAAATCTTGTCATATAATACGGCCCTATCAACTGTAGAATAATATATATATATATATATTTTAAAAATATATATTTGTATATATATATATATATATATATATATATATATATATATATATATATATATATATACATATATATATATATATATATATATATATATGTATATATATATATATATATATATATATATATATATATATATATATATATATATATATATATATATATATATATATATATATATATATATAAATTTCAGTTCCAAAAGGTTCCAAGGGGTTGTCATAGCCAGGGGGTGGTAATGGGGGACGAGCTCCCATGACCTATAAAATGCTCCTATACGGCAAGCGTCTCAAATAGCCTCTGACAACCAAGTCCAACTCCTGGCCTGCACGGGTGGCTTAGTCTAAGTCCGGCGGAACTGCTTTTACCGACAGGAGAAGGGGCGAGGGCGTACCTCTGGCGCCTTAAAACCAGCTGCTCCGGGTAGATGGGACTCGATAGCCTGGGAAGGCAGCCCAGCTAGGGGAAGGAAAACCCTGATTTTAAACCTCCGCTGCCTTGCGGCCATACCCTTTTTTGGGAAAGACTTCAGGAGTCAACCTCGAGGAAAAATCCGGAGTTGGAGCCCCTAAGGCAGTTCGTTGTTGACGTCGACCTCGTTCTGGCAGCTCCTGCGACGTTGCTGGAACCATGTGTATTGGCATTTGCCTTTCTATTGGATAATTTCTGCAACGTGGAGAGGGGGGACCTGCTGCATGGGTAACAGCTTCTCCTCCATATCTACCTACCCAGGCTTTGCGCCCTGGAGAGGACACTCCAGTTTCGCCTCACAGTGTCGAACCAACACGGGAAGCGACAGTCTACCGGTTTTAAGTCTTCTGCTCGATTGGCGAAGAGTCTGACGCCAGGGGTTGCTTCCAACGGTGGGAGGGGTCATCGCGCCCCACTGGGCAGCTACTGCCCGCCTCAAGCTGGGCAAACCCCAGCCAATAAGGTGTTGCCTCGCCACGGTCCGTTAACCTCACTGGGTGCGTGGGGTTTAAAACCGACAAGAGGCCCGACAACTTTGCACCAAGCAATACCAAGCCAAAGAAGAAAATATCAACTGCCCTAAAGCTGGGCACATGGAACGTCAGGACACTGACACCAGGTTTCTCTGACGACCTGCAAGAAATCAATGACGCCCGAAAAACAGTAATCATCGATAGGGAGCTGAGCAAGCTGCAGATGGATATTGTTGCTCTCCAAGAGACCAGGCTCCCAGGATCAGGATCTGTGAGAGAGAGGACCTTCTCTTTCTTCTGGTAAGGAAAACCTCCAGATGAGACCAGAGAACATGGTGTGGGATTTGCCGTCAGGAATGCACTGTTGGGACACATTATGCCACCGATGGGGGAAACCGAACGAATTCTGTCTCTGCAACTGCACTCCCAAACAGGACCAGTCAATGTAATTAGTGCATATGCACCAACTTTGACTTCTCTAGCAGAGGCAAAGGAAAAATTCTACGATGACCTCAACAGAGTCATAGCGAGAATCCCTGTAAAGGACCCACTGTTCATCCTCGGCGACTTTAACGACAGAGTGGGTGCCGAGCACAACATTTGGCCCACTTGCCTGGGTCAATTCGGCATAGGGAGGATGAATGAGAACGGGCAACGTCTGCTAGAAATCTGCTGCCTTTATGGTCTTTGTGTTACCAACACGTTCTTCGGCACAAAGCCTCAACACCGAGTATCTTGGAGACACCCCAGATCCAAGCACTGGCTCCAGCTTGACCTGATTCTTACCAGGCGTGCAAGTCTACCCAGCGTCAAGATTACGCGTAGCTACCAGAGTGCTGTCTGTGACACCGACCACTCCCTGATATGTAGCAGGGTCAAGATGCAACCAAAGAAGATTCATCACTCGAAAAAAGCGGGCAGACCTCGCATCGACACCACCAAGACCTGCAACCAGGACAAGGTGGAAGATTTTGCACGCTTGCTCGAGGAAGCTCTCCCTGGCCCAGCTGGGGTCACTGCCTGTAAAAGATGGGAGCACTTCAGAGACGCTGTGTTCAACGCTGCCATTTCCACCTTTGGCAAGAAGACCAGCAGGTCGGCAGACTGGTTCGAGGTTCACTTGGAAGAGATGACACCTGTCATTGAAGAGAAGAGAAACGCCTTGGCAGCCTACAAAGCCTGCCCAAGTCAGCGCAACTTACAGATCCTTCGGGCCGTCCGCTGCAAAGTGCAGCAGAGCGCCAGGCGATGTGCCAACAACGATTGGCTCCAACTCTGCTCCCAGATACAGACTGCAGCAGATACAGGCAATGTAAGGGGAATGTATGACGGCATCAAGCAGGCCCTCGGCCCAATCCAGAGGAAGACCGCTCCTCTGAAATCTGCTACTGGCGAGGTGATTCAGGACCAGACACTGCAGCTGAAGCGCTAGGTCGAGCACTACTCTGAGCTATACGCCAGGGACAATGTGGTCACCGAAGATACCCTGAGCGCCATTGAGTGTCTGCCTGTGTTAATGGAGCTCGACAGTGAACCGACCCTGGAAGAACTCAGCGATGCCCTAGACTCCCTTGCTTCTGGTAAAGCTCCTAGCAAAGATGGCATTCCTGCTGAGACCTTGAAGTGCTGCAGAGGTAGCCTGCTCATGGAGCTGCATGAAATTCTCTGCCTCTGCTGGGAAGAAGGAGAGGTGCCACAGGACATGAGGGATGCCAACATCGTCACACTGTATAAGAACAAAGGTGACAGGGGCGACTGCAACAATTACCGTGGAATCTCCCTCCTCAGTATTGTCGGAAAGCTGTTTGCTCGAGTCGCATTGAAGAGGCTCCAAGTACTTGCAGAGAGAGTCTATCCAGAATCACAATGCGGATTCAGAGCTGGCAGGTCCACCATCGACATGGTCTTTTCCCTCAGACAACTGCAGGAGAAATGCAGGGAACAGAAGCAGCCACTCTTCGTAGCCTTCATAGATCTGACGAAGGCCTTCAACTTTGTCAGCAAGGATGGCCTGTTCAAGATCCTCCCCAAAATCGGATGCCCACCCCAGGCTCCTCAGCATCATCAGATCTTTCCATGAGAACATGAGGGGCACCGTGGTCTTTGATGGCCTAACATCAGACGCCTTTGATATCCAAAGTGGAGTAAAGCAGGGCTGCGTACTGGCTCCAACACTATTCGGGATTTTCTTCGCAGTTATGCTGCGGCATGCCTTCGGATCTGTCACGGAAGGTATTTACCTCCGGAACAGGTCGGATGGAAAGCTCTTTAACCTCGCCAGGCTGAGAGCCAAGACGAAGGTTCGGCTGAGGTGTCTGCGCGACTTCCTTTTTGCCAACGACGCAGCAGTCACTGCCCACTCAGCTGAAGACCTCCAACGGCTCCTAACCCGCTTCAGCGAGGCCTCTCAGGCTTTCGGACTCACCATCCGTCTGAAGAAAACACAAGTCATGGGACAAGGAGTGGACTCCCCACCTGACATCGGCATCTCTGATTCCAAACTGGAAGTCGTTCACGACTTCGTGTACCTGGGCTCCACAATCTCTGACTCCCTCTCTCTTGATACGGAGCTAAACAAACGCATCGGTAAGGCATCTGCTGCCATGTCCAGACTGACAAAGAGAGTGTGGACCAACAATAGGCTAACTGAGTATACTAAGATTCAGGTTTACAGAGCCTGTGTCCTGAGCACTCTCCTTTATGGCAGTGAGTCTTGGACACTCCCCGCCCGTCAGGAAAGACAGCTGAATGCCTACCACATGCGCTGCCTTCGACACATCTTGGACATCACCTGGCAGGACAAGGTGACAAACAACAACGTCTTGGGGAGAGCAAGAATCACCAGCATGTACACAATGCTAAAACAGAGAAGAATGCGCTGGCTCGGGCACGTTGTGCGAATGGGCGACGGCAGGATCCCCAAGGATCTCCTGTACGGAGAGCTGATGCAGGGAAAGCGTCCAACAGGCAAGCCCCAGCTACGGTACAAAGACGTATGCAAGACGGACCTGAAAGCCATGGACGTCGATCTTGCTATATGGGAGACACTGGCTGCAGACCGTTCAGCCTGGGGGCAGTCTGTTCAAAGAGGTCTCTCCAAGTTCGAGGAGTCACTTGCCAAGGAATCGGAGGATATGAGACAGAGAAGGAAAGCCTGTAGCCAGGAAGACAGACCAGAACCGGACTTCGTTTGTGCTCGGTGTGGGATGGACTGCCACTCTCGGATTGGCCTCATCAGTCACACCAGACGCTGCACCAGGATTGACAACTAGGGCGCAACTCCATAGCTTCCCTAGACTGAAGGATGCCTACTATATATATATATATATATATATATATATATATATATATATATATATATATATATATATATATATATATATATATATATATATATATATATATATGTATATATATATATATATATGTATATATATATATGTATATATATATATATATATATATATATATATATATATATATATATATATATATATATATATATATATATATATATATGTCGTACCTAGTAGCCAGAATGCACTTTGCCTACTATGCAAGGCCCGAATTGCCTAATAAGCCAAGTTTTCCTGAATTAATATATTTTCTCTAATTTTTTGCTTATGAAATGATAAAGCTACCCATTTCATTATGTATGAGGTCAATTTTTTTTTATTGGAGTTAAAATTAACATAGATATATGACCGAACCTAACCAACCCTACCTAACCTAACCTAACCTATCTTCATAGGTTAGGTTAGGTAGCCGAAAATGTTAGGTTAGGTTAGGTAGGTTAGGTAGTCGAAAAAGCATTGGTTCATGAAAACTTGGCTTATTAGGCAAATCGGGCCTTGCATAGTAGGCTGAGAAGTGCGTTCTGGCTACTAGGTACATATACATATATATATATATATATATATATATATATATATATATATATATATATATATATATATATATATATATGTCGTACCTAGTAGCCAGAACACACTTCTCGTCCTACTATGCAAGGCCCGATTTGCCTATTAGGCCGAGTGATTTTCTTTATTTGCAATAAATTGTATCCAATTAGTTTATTTGATTATTATTTGATTATATTAAGAACGTAAATTATTGACTTTATTGTGTTAGCTTAGGTTAGGTAAAGATAGGTTAGGTTAGGTTAGGTAGGGTTGGTTAGGTTCGGCCATATATCTACGTTAGTTGTCTTCACCACATTATCGGGTAATGATTAATTAATTAATGAAGATGATATAGGTTATATCATCTATATAACAACGTTTAACCTTAATTAAATTAAGGTTAAATGAAGATGATATAGGTTGTGATGAAGATCTTCATTGAGTTATGTAGTGAAGACGCTGCTGAGGATTGTGTGGTTAAGATGATTCAGGAGTTATGTAGTGAAGATGCTGCTGGAGTTATGTAGTGAAGATGCTGCTGGGGTTATGTAGTGAAGATGCTGCTGGGGTTATGTAGTAAAGATGCTGTTGTAGGTTAAATAAAGATGATGTAGGTTGTGGTGAAGATCTTCATTGAGTAATGTAGTGAAAACGCTGCTGAGGATTGTGTGGTTAAGATGATTCAGGAATTATGTAGTTAAGATGCTGCTGGGGTTATGTAGTAAAGATGCTGCTGGGGTTATGTGGTGAAGATGCTGGTGGGGTTAAGTAGTGAAGATGCTGCTGTAGGTTAAATGAAGATGATTTAGGTTGTGGTGATGTTCATTCAGTTATGTAGTGAAGAAGCTGCTGAGGATTGTTTGGTTAGGATGATTCAGGAGTTATGAAGTGAAGATGCTGCTGGAGTTGTGTAGTGAAGATGCTGCTGTAGGTTAAATGAAGATGATACAGGTTGTGGTGAAGATGTCCATTGAGTTATGTAGTGAAGACGCTGCTGAGGATTGTGTGGTTAAGATGATTCAAGAGTTATGTAGGGAAGATGCTGCTGTGATACTGGTGAAGATGCTGCTGGGGTTATGTAGTGAAGATGCTGTTGGGGTTTTGTAGTGAAGAAGCTGATGGGGAAACCTTCTTAAACCACAAATTGTTTACCCTATTTAATATATAATTATATCATAAAACATATGGTGGTCTAATCTACTAGTAATAATTACTAATTATGAATACTAATACTACTATAACTAAAGAGCTCTTAGCTGATCCTATAGTAGGGGCCTGATAAGGCTGTGTAATTGTAGCATCAAGATGAGTGTGGCCCTGTGCCTCTGAGTGCCACGTAATGGCGGCTGTGGAGGCTACAAGCCCTGGCATACAGCTAGGTAAATTACGTGTAAGGCTCAACTGTTTGCTCAGCTTCTTGCTACTCCAAATCACAAATTACCTGTATGGGATGCAAGGAATTAATAAAAGTTCCCTAAACATATAATTACATGTACCGGCTACCTATCTATTGATATAAATGTTGTTACGGTGCCCTCTCCTATTTCTTTCGTTTGCCGGCTTAAAGAGTCATATCAGCTCTCCCTACTGATTCTCTGAGGTTCAGGGAGTCTAATGATATATGTGGCGACCAGACTGGCTGCCATTTTATGGAAGGAGGTTATATTATAAGTTGTAAATAAAGGAAAATTGGCGCCCTGTTATAAAATGAAACAGTATCCCCTACGGCAGATATGACCTTGTGGAAGGGACACTATGCCGATCGCGGATTGGCCGACGTAGGTCGCGGGCGACAAATCAGGGCCCGCCATGACGTCACCGAGTGCCCCGGGCGGCGCCAACGTCAGAGTTGTACTGACCGTGGAAGCGACAGGACGCGCCTCGGTCTGCTCTCAAGGATTGGAGGCTCTGCAAGCCTTGTTCAGTGGATTGAGCTGGCCTTCGTAGCCCACCATAGTTATTGGGGACCCTGCGCTTCTGGGAAGCCAAAGAGGAACCAAGTTCAGTGAGCAGAGAAGTGCCCAAACTTGGAAAATAGTCGGCGACGACGCCGGGCGGCGCCGCTGGCTGGATGTTGAGGTCTGGAAGGTGGGCGAGCAAGCTAGCTGTGACTGGGGTCACATCCACTGAGAATCTTGGAAGGACGACACCGTGCCTAGGACAAGGAGCGACGCCCTGTGGGAGAGGCGAGTGTGGGGAAAAATAGTGATTAGCTCAGCGCCCATCGATGAACCAGGATTGGGGCAGCTGAACCTCAGGGATTGGAACGGCGACGACGCGAAGGCTTCACGACACCTGAGGACCTGTGGAACGCCCTGGATCGTCGAGGATCGACCCAAGGAAGCGTGGGACCCTCACGCCATCGAGGGACAGGCGTCGTGAGCCAGGAGTGTAAGGTAGATCATTTTCCCTCCCATTACCCCTTGTATGAGTAGGCTAGTTAGGCCACAATATTTACTTGTGTATGTGGCAGCAAGACTTTATTACTTTAATAGTAGAATAGGCTGCAATGCAGCTTGTGTCCAGGACTGTCAGAGAGGACAGTGTGTATGGATGGCAGGACAGTGAAGAAGAGGTGCCGACGTGGTGAAGAGGCCCTCCTGTGAGAGTGTGAGACTCCTGTCTTCCTGCCCAGTTGAAGGAGAGTTGGAGGTCGTGGAAGAAGAGGCTGACGATCTCCAGACTCATTATCAATATTCCATATTCATGTATTACTTGTGATTGTGTGTGTGTGTTCATGTAATTTGCGTCAGTAAATCCACACATTTTATTACTGTGTTTGAGTGTGCCTCCATTTGTGATATTTCTCTATGAGCATACATTTCTGGCTACAAACGATATATGATACACCCACTGAACTGCATTGCTGGGGTGCAGATATAATAACCCAGCTGGCGACCTTGCTAAGAGGAAGATAGAGAAGACAGGCGGGAAAGGAGTTCCTGCAACCTTTTTTTTTGTCTGGCGGGCAAGACTCAGGGAGGCTATGGTTATAGGTAAGCCTGAGTCTTCCTTCACTCCCCCACGGGTCTAGGCCGGAACTGTTAACAGCAGTTTCCCCGTGGTTGACTGAAGGGCTTCCAGGGTGAATCAGTGGCACCCCTTTGTGGTGGAAGCAAAGACCTGCGGAGGTGGGCATTGTTGGTCCTATCTTGTGTGACCAAGGAGACTCCGGTGAATCCAGGGAGTCGGAGGGGCTGAGTATTTGGGCCCTTTGAGCCCCTAGCAGCCGAGTGTTAGCAGAGCCCCGGACCGCCCACCCCCCACGTGACAAGAGAACTGGCGACCTTGCCAGGATTCGAACCCCAGTAGCCAAGGACTGGGAACCTCGCCAGGAAGCGTGGATCAAGCTACAGTGTGGACCAAATTGCAAGACAAGTGTTGCCAGGGTACTAATACAGTGTGGCCAGTGAATTCGGTGGTACTGTTACTCAACCAGCTAAGGGACTGAAACGGTGAAATTAGTGCCTACTAACTTGTCTGTGCTGTTGTGTATGCTCAATGATATAGAGATGGAGGAAGACAAAGTAAAGAAATTTATTGACACAAGGGACGAGAGAATTTTGGAAGAGTGTACCAAGGCCCAGCTCCAACAAGTGGCAAACCACTTTGGGATCAGGTTGAGGACGACTAAGGTAGCGGAGCGAAGGATAGAGATCATGGCACAGCTCACAGCTCGAGAGGAAGCGACGGGAGAGGAGCCATCTCAAGAGGAGCCGTCCCGAGGAGAGCCGTCGCAAGGTGAACCGTCCCGACTAGGGCCCCCCCAAGCGCCTACCAGTGTGGAGAGAATTCACAGTGAACATGGGAGCAGTGGAAGGTCCGGCTGTAGTAAGAGGAGCCTGCAACTGGAAATAATGAAGATGCAACTGGAAGCCCAGCTGCAGCGAGAGGAGCGAGAAGCACGGCTGCAGCTGCAGCGAGAGGAGCGAGAAGCTCGGCTGCAGCGAGAAGAAGGAGAGAGACAACTGCGACTGGAGGAGATAAAGGCAAAGAAAGAAGTCGAATTGCGTCGCGTTGAACGTGGTCTGCCCTCACTACCTGCACGGCGGGATGACCTCAAGGTAAGGGAACGTGACTTACCTACGTTCGAACCACAAGAAGCTGAGGCGTTCTTTGAACACTTTGAACGGATAGCAACTCTGAAGGAGTGGCCGGAAGATGATTGGGCTGCTCTGGTCCAGGGCAGGTTGACTGGTGAGGCCCGGGAAGCCTATAACATGCTGGACCTAGAGGAGTGTACTAGTTATGACGCGATTAAGAATGCGGTTCTCCACTCATTCCGGCTGACTCCGGAGATGTACCGGAAGCGGTTCAGAGAGTGTACAAGAGCGTCGGGAAAGACTTACGCCGAGACCGCCAGGGATATGGAACGGAAATTCCTACGATGGTTGAAGGCGGAGGAAGCGGAGTCGGTGGATGATGTTAAACGACTGATAGTGATGGAGAAGTTCATGTCGGTGCTCCATCCTGAGTTGCGAGTAAGGGTGAGAGAAGCAGGTATTAAGGACCTGAAGGCTGCAGCGGATCGAGCCGACATGCTGGAGGAGGCACTACATATCAGGAGGGAGGGGCCGCCCAGACACTCGCCTTACCCCAGGTCGGGAGGGAACTTTAGGAGTTCAGGAGGAGCGAGGACGAGTGGGGACTCTCCCAAGAGTAGTGTGCCCGATGAAGTAACGTGGTTCAAGAGCTCAAGAGACGCGGGGAGGAAGCCCCAAGCTGTGAGCAGTGGACCTAACTCGGGAGCAAATGCTGCAGTCCCGGACACGACGACAGGGAGTCCAAGGAGGACCCAGGGGACGTCTGCAAGTGGTACCGCCAGAGGGACTGGCGAGTGGCCGCCCAGGGGAGGTGGCCGATGCTACAACTGTGGTGTGAGAGGACATTATGCCCGCGAGTGTGAGGAGCACCAAAGGAATGTAGGATTAATGTTGGAAGAGGAGAGAGTGTTTGTTCACACCCCATATTATAGTGGACCCAACGTGAATGGTTGGGAAATGAAGTTGGGTGAACATCCCTTCGTTTTCGGGGCCAACGTGAAGTTTGGAAGGTCAGACCCAGTGGAGGTTGCCGTGCTTCGAGATACGGGTGCTGACATAAGTATGGTAACCAGGAGTATTCTCCCCAAGGAATTTAATGATTCACCTGTGGGAGTGGTGAGGATACGCAGTGTGGGGGAGGAATACAGGTTGCCACTTCACGAAGTACAGCTGATTGCCGACTGCGGAGTCGAGAAAGCTATAGTAGCTGTAGCCCCTAAATTACCCCTAGAGCATGTACAGATGGTGCTGGGTAATGACCTCGGAGGAGGCAGGATACAACCCGATTGGGCCAGGAGTGCCTATGTTTCAAGCAGCGGCACAACCCTGCCAGGTGAGGTATCCGTCGCTCCAAATAATAGTGAGGAAGCCGACTTCGCCAGGGGAAACGTCGCCAGAGACGACGACAACGAGGGCGAGAGTGCAGAGAGGTCGTCGGAGGTTGTGGAAAACCCCGACGGGGACCTCCGACTAAGCCTGATGATGCGTATGGAGGAGTGGCGAGGAGCAGCTGTACAAACGCCTGGGGCGGTGAAGAGGCTGCAGACCGCACTCCCTCCATACAGAAACATGAATAAAGTAAGCTCAGTGGATGAGCGAACGGCGGTGAGGGGCAGAGTGGAGGAGCCACGACGCAGTGCACCCTATGCCAGCCAGATGAATAGTGGTAGGTGCAAGATGAACCACCGTAGTGAGGTGAGCCACAGGGAGGTGGAAGAGCCCAACCACGAACCGAAGAAGACGTCTGCAGGGAAGAGAATCTCATGGAGGAGTGAAGATGTTCGTCGGGAACGAAGGAGCGAGTGGTATAGGAAAGGCAATACGAAGAAAGCAGGGAATAGGTACACCCAGGGTAGGCGCCAGCCTAACCAGAGGGGCATTGGGCCATCGCAAAAGCCTAGTGTGGAAGAGAGGAAGCTGCTGGATGGAGTACAGGTTACAAGTGCCACTGTGAGGAGACAACGCACCTACGGGAGGAGAGGAACCGAGAAGAGAGAAGATTGGCGAAGAGGAGATCATGGGAGGAAACATGGAGTACCTGTAGGACGCAGTGGAAATGCAAGACTATCTCGGAGTGCACGGCGCGGTGGAGGCGCTGCGTGCACTGAATCTTACAGTGGTAACGAGCCGTGGGAGTACACCCGTTGCCACGGAGAGGGGATTTCTTGTAGGTGTTCAGGGAACACCCATCACACCCGGTCCTATGCGAGGTGGAGATATAATGAGACACGTGACTGGCAAGGTGGAACGAGCCACGTCACCAACTGGAGGAGTGACACTTCAGGAACGGAGGGAGCAAGAGTATAGATTGCCCTCCTGAGTGCTGCTCTTCCGATATGACTCTTATTTTAAGGGGAGGGGTATGTTACGGTGCCCTCTCCTATTTCTTTCGTTTGCCGGCTTAAAGAGTCATATCAGCTCTCCCTACTGATTCTCTGAGGTTCAGGGAGTCTAATGATATATGTGGCGACCAGACTGGCTGCCATTTTATGGAAGGAGGTTATATTATAAGTTGTAAATAAAGGAAAATTGGCGCCCTGTTATAAAATGAAACAGTATCCCCTACGGCAGATATGACCTTGTGGAAGGGACACTATGCCGATCGCGGATTGGCCGACGTAGGTCGCGGGCGACAAATCAGGGCCCGCCATGACGTCACCGAGTGCCCCGGGCGGCGCCAACGTCAGAGTTGTACTGACCGTGGAAGCGACAGGACGCGCCTCGGTCTGCTCTCAAGGATTGGAGGCTCTGCAAGCCTTGTTCAGTGGATTGAGCTGGCCTTCGTAGCCCACCATAGTTATTGGGGACCCTGCGCTTCTGGGAAGCCAAAGAGGAACCAAGTTCAGTGAGCAGAGAAGTGCCCAAACTTGGAAAATAGTCGGCGACGACGCCGGGCGGCGCCGCTGGCTGGATGTTGAGGTCTGGAAGGTGGGCGAGCAAGCTAGCTGTGACTGGGGTCACATCCACTGAGAATCTTGGAAGGACGACACCGTGCCTAGGACAAGGAGCGACGCCCTGTGGGAGAGGCGAGTGTGGGGAAAAATAGTGATTAGCTCAGCGCCCATCGATGAACCAGGATTGGGGCAGCTGAACCTCAGGGATTGGAACGGCGACGACGCGAAGGCTTCACGACACCTGAGGACCTGTGGAACGCCCTGGATCGTCGAGGATCGACCCAAGGAAGCGTGGGACCCTCACGCCATCGAGGGACAGGCGTCGTGAGCCAGGAGTGTAAGGTAGATCATTTTCCCTCCCATTACCCCTTGTATGAGTAGGCTAGTTAGGCCACAATATTTACTTGTGTATGTGGCAGCAAGACTTTATTACTTTAATAGTAGAATAGGCTGCAATGCAGCTTGTGTCCAGGACTGTCAGAGAGGACAGTGTGTATGGATGGCAGGACAGTGAAGAAGAGGTGCCGACGTGGTGAAGAGGCCCTCCTGTGAGAGTGTGAGACTCCTGTCTTCCTGCCCAGTTGAAGGAGAGTTGGAGGTCGTGGAAGAAGAGGCTGACGATCTCCAGACTCATTATCAATATTCCATATTCATGTATTACTTGTGATTGTGTGTGTGTGTTCATGTAATTTGCGTCAGTAAATCCACACATTTTATTACTGTGTTTGAGTGTGCCTCCATTTGTGATATTTCTCTATGAGCATACATTTCTGGCTACAAACGATATATGATACACCCACTGAACTGCATTGCTGGGGTGCAGATATAATAACCCAGCTGGCGACCTTGCTAAGAGGAAGATAGAGAAGACAGGCGGGAAAGGAGTTCCTGCAACCTTTTTTTTTGTCTGGCGGGCAAGACTCAGGGAGGCTATGGTTATAGGTAAGCCTGAGTCTTCCTTCACTCCCCCACGGGTCTAGGCCGGAACTGTTAACAGCAGTTTCCCCGTGGTTGACTGAAGGGCTTCCAGGGTGAATCAGTGGCACCCCTTTGTGGTGGAAGCAAAGACCTGCGGAGGTGGGCATTGTTGGTCCTATCTTGTGTGACCAAGGAGACTCCGGTGAATCCAGGGAGTCGGAGGGGCTGAGTATTTGGGCCCTTTGAGCCCCTAGCAGCCGAGTGTTAGCAGAGCCCCGGACCGCCCACCCCCCACGTGACAATGTCTACACAAATTAATTAAATACAGTATACTTGGTAAGCCGGATACAGGATTCCTCTAGTGATACTCTCTAGTGATACTCTCTAGTATCCCCTCTAGTGAAGGGGATACTCTATGGGGATACTATGTTATTATGTGTCGGAATTCTGACAGGTAAAGATGTTCATTGAGTTATGTAGTGAAGACGCTGATGAGAATTGTGGGGTTAAGATGATTCAGGAGTTATGTAGTGAAGATGCTGCTGGGGATATGAGGTGAAGATGGTGCTTGGGTAATATGATGAAGATGCTGTTGGGGGTTATGTAGAAAAGATGCTGCAGGGGTTATGTAGAGAAGATGCTGATGGGGATTTGTGGTGAAGATGCTGCTAGGGTAAAGTGGTGAAAATGCTGCTGGGGTAATGTGGTGAAGATGCTGCTGGAGATACCTGGTAAAGATGCTGCTGGGGTTACGTGGTGAAGATGCTGCTGGGGTTACGTGGTGAAGATGCTGCTGGGGTTATGTAGTGAAAATGCTGTTGGGTTTATATAGTGAAGATGCTGCTGGGGTTATATAGTGAAGATGCTCTAGGCGATATGTGATGAACATGCTGCTGGGGTTATGTGATGAAGATGCTGCTGGGGTTATGTAGTGAAGATGCTGCTGGGTTTATATAGTGAAGATGCTGCTGGGGTTAAGTAGTGAAGATATTGTTTAAGTTATGTAGTGAAAATGCTATTGGGGTTATGTAGTGAAGATGCTGCTGAGGTTATGTAGTGAAGATGCTGCTGGGGTTATGTAGTGAAGATGCTGTTGGGGTCATGTAGTGAAGATACTGCTCGAATTATGTGGTAAAGATGCTGCTGGAGTTATGTAGTGAAGATGCTGCTTGGGTTATGTAGTGAAGATGCTGTTGGGGTTATGTATTAAAGATGCTGCTGGGGTTATGTAGTGAAAATGCTGCTGGGGTTATGTAGTGAAGATGCTGTTGGGGTTATGTGGTGAAGATGCTGTTGGGTTATGTGATGAGGATGCTGCTGGGGTTATGTAGTGAAAATACTGTTGGGGTTATGTAATGAAGATGCTGTTGGGGTTATTTAGTGAGGATGCTGCTGGGGTTATGTAGTAAAGATGTTGCTAGAGTTATGAAGAGAAGATGCTTTTGGGGTTATGTAGTGAAGATGCTGCTGGGGTTATGTGGTTAAGATGATTCAGGAGTTATGTAGTGAAGATGCTGCTGGAGTTATGTAGTGAAGATGCTGCTGGGGTTATGTAGTGAAGATGCTGCTGGGGTTATGTAGTAAAGATGCTGTTGTAGGTTAAATAAAGATGATGTAGGTTGTGGTGAAGATCTTCATTGAGTAATGTAGTGAAAACGATGCTGAGGATTGTGTGGTTAAGATGATTCAGGAATTATGTAGTTAAGATGCTGCTGGGGTTATGTAGTAAAGATGCTGCTGGGGTTATGTGGTGAAGATGCTGCTGGGGTTAAGTAGTAAAGATGATGCTGTAGGTTAAATGAAGATGATATAGGTAGTAGTGAAGATGTTCATTGAGTTATGTAGTGAAGACGCTGCTGAGGATTGTGTGGTTAAGATGATTCAGGAGTTATGTAGTGAAGATGCTGCTGGGCTATGTGGTGAATATACTGCTGAGATTATGTGGGGAAGATGCTGATGGGGTTAAGTGATGAAGATGCTGCTGGGATTATGTGATGAAGATGCTGTTGGTGTTGCGTGATGAAGATGCTGCTGGAGTAATGAGTGAAGATGATGCTGGGGTTATGTGGTGAAGATGCTGTTGTCGTTATGTGGTGAAGATGCGGCTGGGGTTATGTAGGGAAGATCCTGCTGTAGGTTAAATGAAGATGATATAGGTTGTGGTAATGTGGGGAAACTCCAGGCAGATATTCTCTTTTTTAAATTGACTTTAATAAGATAAAGTTTATCTTATTTATTTACTTAGTGAGTAATTAATTAACTGAGTGGACTGTATTTACTTGTTAAAACTGATTGAAATTATCTCAGACAGTTGGGGGGGACAATTTGTTGTTTAAACCACTTTAAGGTGGCTCCTTCTTAAACCACAAATTGTTTACCCTATTTAATATATAATTATATCATAAAACATATGGTGGTCTAATCTACTAGTAATAATTACTAATTATGAATACTAATACTACTATAACTAAAGAGCTCTTAGCTGATCCTATAGTAGGGGCCTGCTAAGGCTGTGTAATTGTAGCATCAAGATGAGTGTGGCCCTGTGCCTCTGAGTGCCACGTAATGGCGGCTGTGGAGGCTACAAGCCCTGGCATACAGCTAGGTAAATTATGTGTAAGGCTCAACTGTTTGCTCAGCTTCTTGCTACTCCAAATCACAAATTACCTGTATGGGATGCAAGGAATTAATAAAAGTTCCCTAAACATATAATTACAGGTACGACATGGAATGTGAGGTTGTTAAATGGGGTACACATACTTCTGTGGGGTGTTTTCATGCTAATAACCGGCTACCTATCTAATGATATAAATGTCTACACAAATTAATTAAATACAGTATACTTGGTAAGCCGGATACAGGATTCCTCTAGTGATAGTAGTGGTGTTGTCATGGTAGCTTTCTTGGGACAGAGTCGACGGAGGAGGCCTGGTCGACGACCGGGCCACGGGGACGCTAAGCCCTGGAAGCACCTCAAGGTAGGGGTAGGTCTATCCAAGGCGACTAATATTACAACACACGAGCAATTTGTTGTTGTTGTGTGTGAGGAGTGACGCTCCCTGCCTGCATGTTCTGTGGTTCCACTTCAGAACTTAAATTTACATTAACAAGGGAGACAAGCTATATTTTGGTGTTAGTAATTATATTCGGTCTTATTGAATACTTTTTTATTCAATTTAGACACGAGACTGCTATATAAACAGTATTATAATAATGTATATATACCACGTCGTTGATGACGTCACGGGATCACCCATTCTCTATTCTCAAGGGGATACTCTATGGGGATACTATGTTATTATGTGTAGGAATTCTGACAGGTAAAGATGTATATTGAGTTATGAAGTGAAGACGCTGATGAGAATTGTGGGGTTAAGATGATTCAGGAGTTATGTAGTGAAGATGCTGCTGGGGATATAAGGTGAAGATGCTGCTTGGGTAATATGATGAAGATGCTGTTGGGGGTTATGTAGCAAAGATGCTGCAGGGGTTACGTAGAGAAGATGCTGATGAGGATTTGTGGTGAAGATGCTGCTAGGGTAAAGTGGTGAAAATGCTGCTGGGGTAATGTGGTGAAGATGCTGCTGGAGATACCTGGTAAAGATGCTGCTGGGGTTACGTAGTGAAGATGCTGCTGGGGTTACGTGTTGAAGATGCTGCTGGGGTTATGTAGTGAAAATGCTGTTGGGTTTATGTAGTGGAGATGCTGCTGGGGTTATATTGTGAAGATGCTCTAGGCGATATGTGATGAACATGCTGCTGGGGTTATGTGATGAAGATGCTGCTGGGGTTATGTAGTGAAGATGCTGCTGGGGTTATGTAGTGAAGATGCTGCTGGGGTTATATGGTGAAGATGCTGATGGGGTTATGTAGTGAAGATGCTGTTGGGGATATGTAGTGAAGAAGCTGCTGGGGTTATGTAGTTAAGATGCTGCTGGAGTTATGTGGTAAAGATGATGCTAGAGTTATGTAGTGAAGATGCTGCTTGGGATATGTAGTGAAGATGCTGTTGGGGTTATGTATTAAAGATGCTGCTGGGGTTATGTAGTGAAGATGCTGCTGGGGTTATGTAGTGAAGATGCTGTTGGGGTTATGTGGTGAAGATGCTGTTGGGTTATGTGATGAGGATGCTGCTGAGGTTATGTAGTGAAAATACTGTTGGGGTTATGTAATGAAGATGCTGTTGGGGTTATTTAGTGAAGATGCTGCTGGGGTTATGTAGTGAAGATGTTGCTAAAGTTATGAAGAGAAGATGCTTTTGGGGTTATGTAGTGAAGATGCTGCTGGGGTTATGTGGTGAAGATGCTGCTGGAGTTAAGTAGTGAAGAAGCTGC
>NW_025568963.1:0-15593 GCF_020424385.1 Procambarus clarkii
TCATTCTCAAGCAACGCTACTCATTCTCAAGCAACGCTACTCATTGTCAAGCAACGCTCACTCAAGCATTTCTCAAGCCACGCTACTCATTCTCAAGCAACGCTACTCATTCTCAAGCAACGCTACTCATTCTCAAGAAACGCTACTCATTCTCAAGCAACGCTACTCATTCTCAAGCAACGCTACTCATTCTCAAGCAACGCTACTCATTCTCAAGCAACGCTACTAATTTTCAAGCACGCTACTCATTCTCAAGCAACGCTACTCATTCTCAAGCAACGCTACTCATTCTCAAGCAACGCTACTCATTGTCAAGCAACGCTACTCATTCTCAAGCAACGCTACTCATTCTCAAGCAACGCTACTCATTCTCAAGCAACGCTACTCATTGTTAAGCAACGCTACTCATTACTCAAGCAACGCTACTCATTGTCAAGCAACGCTACTCATTGTCAAGCAACGCTACTCATCAAACAACGCTCAAGCTATTACTCACGCTACTACATTCTCAAGCAACGCTACTCATTCTCAGCAACGCTACTCATTCTTAAGCAACGCTACTCATTGTCAAGCAACGCTACTCATTCTCAAGCAACGCTACTCATTCTCAAGCAACGCTACTCATTCTCAAGCAACGCTACTCATTCTCAAGCAACGCTACTCATTCTCAAGCAACGCTACTCATTCTCAAGCAACGCTACTCATTCTCAAGCAACGCTACTCATTCTCAAGCAACGCTACTCATTCTCAAGCAACGCTACTCATTCTCAAGCAACGCTACTCATTCTCAAGCAACGCTACTCATTCTCAAGCAACGCTACTCATTCTCAAGCAACGCTACTCATTCTCAAGCAACGCTACTCATTCTCAAGCAACGCTACTCATTCTCAAGCAACGCTACTCATTCTCAAGCAACGCTACTCATTCTCAAGCAACGCTACTCATTCTCAAGCAACGCTACTCATTCTCAAGCAACGCTACTCATTCTCAAGCAACGCTACTCATTCTCAAGCAACGCTACTCATTCTCAAGCAACGCTACTCATTCTCAAGCAACGCTACTCATTCTCAAGCAACGCTACTCATTGTCAAGCAACGCTACTCATTGTCAAGCAACGCTACTCATTCTCAAGCAACGCTACTCATTCTCAAGCAACGCTACTCATTCTCAAGCAACGCTACTCATTCTCAAGCAACGCTACTCATTCTCAAGCAACGCTACTCATTCTCAAGCAACGCTACTCATTCTCAAGCAACGCTACTCATTCTCAAGCAACGCTACTCATTCTCAAGCAACGCTACTCATTGTCAAGCAACGCTACTCATTCTCAAGCAACGCTACTCATTTTCAAGCAACGCTACTCATTCTCAAGCAACGCTACTCATTCTCAAGCAACGCTACTCATTCTCAAGCAACGCTACTCATTCTCAAGCAACGCTACTCATTCTCAAGCAACGCTACTCATTGTCAAGCAACGCTACTCATTCTCAAGCAACGCTACTCATTCTCAAGCAACGCTACTCATTCTCAAGCAACGCTACTCATTGTCAAGCAACGCTACTCATTCTCAAGCAACGCTACTCATTCTCAAGCAACGCTACTCATTCTCAAGCAACGCTACTCATTCTCAAGCAACGCTACTCATTGTCAAGCAACGCTACTCATTCTCAAGCAACGCTACTCATTCTCAAGCAACGCTACTCATTCTCAAGCAACGCTACTCATTGTCAAGCAACGCTACTCATTCTCAAGCAACGCTACTCATTCTCAAGCAACGCTACTCATTCTCAAGCAACGCTACTCATTCTCAAGCAACGCTACTCATTCTCAAGCAACGCTACTCATTCTCAAGCAACGCTACTCATTCTCAAGCAACGCTACTCATTCTCAAGCAACGCTACTCATTCTCAAGCAACGCTACTCATTCTCAAGCAACGCTACTCATTCTCAAGCAACGCTACTCATTCTCAAGCAACGCTACTCATTCTCAAGCAACGCTACTCATTCTCAAGCAACGCTACTCATTCTCAAGCAACGCTACTCATTCTCAAGCAACGCTACTCATTCTCAAGCAACGCTACTCATTCTCAAGCAACGCTACTCATTCTCAAGCAACGCTACTCATTCTCAAGCAACGCTACTCATTCTCAAGCAACGCTACTCATTCTCAAGCAACGCTACTCATTCTCAAGCAACGCTACTCATTCTCAAGCAACGCTACTCATTCTCAAGCAACGCTACTCATTCTCAAGCAACGCTACTCATTCTCAAGCAACGCTACTCATTCTCAAGCAACGCTACTCATTCTCAAGCAACGCTACTCATTCTCAAGCAACGCTACTCATTCTCAAGCAACGCTACTCATTCTCAAGCAACGCTACTCATTCTCAAGCAACGCTACTCATTCTCAAGCAACGCTACTCATTCTCAAGCAACGCTACTCATTGTCAAGCAACGCTACTCATTCTCAAGCAACGCTACTCATTCTCAAGCAACGCTACTCATTCTCAAGCAACGCTACTCATTCTCAAGCAACGCTACTCATTCTCAAGCAACGCTACTCATTCTCAAGCAACGCTACTCATTGTCAAGCAACGCTACTCATTGTCAAGCAACGCTACTCATTCTCAAGCAACGCTACTCATTCTCAAGCAACGCTACTCATTCTCAAGCAACGCTACTCATTCTCAAGCAACGCTACTCATTCTCAAGCAACGCTACTCATTCTCAAGCAACGCTACTCATTGTCAAGCAACGCTACTCATTCTCAAGCAACGCTACTCATTCTCAAGCAACGCTACTCATTCTCAAGCAACGCTACTCATTCTCAAGCAACGCTACTCATTCTCAAGCAACGCTACTCATTCTCAAGCAACGCTACTCATTCTCAAGCAACGCTACTCATTCTCAAGCAACGCTACTCATTCTCAAGCAACGCTACTCATTCTCAAGCAACGCTACTCATTCTCAAGCAACGCTACTCATTGTCAAGCAACGCTACTCATTCTCAAGCAACGCTACTCATTCTCAAGCAACGCTACTCATTCTCAAGCAACGCTACTCATTCTCAAGCAACGCTACTCATTCTCACGCTACTCATTCAACGCTACTCATTCTCAAGCAACGCTACTCATTCTCAAGCAACGCTACTCATTCTCAAGCAACGCTACTCATTCTCAAGCAACGCTACTCATTCTCAAGCAACGCTACTCATTCTCAAGCAACGCTACTCATTCTCAAGCAACGCTACTCATTCTCAAGCAACGCTACTCATTCTCAAGCAACGCTACTCATTCTCAAGCAACGCTACTCATTCTCAAGCAACGCTACTCATTCTCAAGCAACGCTACTACTACTCATTCTCAAGCAACGCTACTCATTCTCAAGCAACGCTACTCATTCTCAAGCAACGCTACTCATTCTCAAGCAACGCTACTCATTCTCAAGCAACGCTACTCATTCTCAAGCAACGCTACTCATTCTCAAGCAACGCTACTCATTGTCAAGCAACGCTACTCATTCTCAAGCAACGCTACTCATTCTCAAGCAACGCTACTCATTCTCAAGCAACGCTACTCATTGTCAAGCAACGCTACTCATTCTCAAGCAACGCTACTCATTCTCAAGCAACGCTACTCATTCTCAAGCAACGCTACTCATTCTCAAGCAACGCTACTCATTCTCAAGCAACGCTACTCATTCTCAGCAACGCTACTCATTGCAACGCTACTCATTCTCAAGCAACGCTACTCATTCTCAAGCAACGCTACTCATTCTCAAGCAACGCTACTCATTCTCAAGCAACGCTACTCATTCTCAAGCAACGCTACTCATTCTCAAGCAACGCTACTCATTCTCAAGCAACGCTACTCATTCTCAAGCAACGCTACTCATTCTCAAGCAACGCTACTCATTCTCAAGCAACGCTACTCATTCTCAAGCAACGCTACTCATTCTCAAGCAACGCTACTCATTCTCAAGCAACGCTACTCATTCTCAAGCAACGCTACTCATTCTCAAGCAACGCTACTCATTCTCAAGCAACGCTACTCATTCTCAAGCAACGCTACTCATTCTCAAGCAACGCTACTCATTCTCAAGCAACGCTACTCATTGTCAAGCAACGCTACTCATTGTCAAGCAACGCTACTCATTGTCAAGCAACGCTACTCATTCTCAAGCAACGCTACTCATTGTCAAGCAACGCTACTCATTCTCAAGCAACGCTACTCATTCTCAAGCAACGCTACTCATTCTCAAGCAACGCTACTCATTGTTAAGCAACGCTACTCATTCTCAAGCAACGCTACTCATTCTCAAGCAACGCTACTCATTCTCAAGCAACGCTACTCATTGTTTAGCAACGCTACTCATTCTCAAGCAACGCTACTCATTCTCAAGCAACGCTACTCATTCAAGCAAGCAACGCTACTCATTGTCAAGCAACGCTACTCATTCTCAAGCAACGCTACTCATTCTCAAGCAACGCTACTCATTGTCAAGCAACGCTACTCATTGTAAGCAACGCTACTCATTGTCAAGCAACGCTACTCATTGTATAAGCAACGCTACTCATTGTCAAGCAACGCTACTCATTGTCAAGCAACGCTACTCATTCTCAAGCAACGCTACTCATTCTCAAGCAACGCTACTCATTCTCAAGCAACGCTACTCATTGTTAAGCAACGCTACTCATTCTCAAGCAACGCTACTCATTCTCAAGCAACGCTACTCATTCTCAAGCAACGCTACTCATTGTTAAGCAACGCTACTCATTCTCAAGCAACGCTACTCATTCTCAAGCAACGCTACTCATTCTCAAGCAACGCTACTCATTGTCAAGCATCGCTACTCATTCTCAAGCAACGCTACTCATTCTCAAGCAACGCTACTCATTCTCAAGCAACGCTACTCATTCTCAAGCAACGCTACTCATTCTCAAGCAACGCTACTCATTCTCAAGCAACGCTACTCATTCTCAAGCAACGCTACTCATTCTCAAGCAACGCTACTCATTCTCAAGCAACGCTACTCATTCTCAAGCAACGCTACTCATTCTCAAGCAACGCTACTCATTCTCAAGCAACGCTACTCATTCTCAAGCAACGCTACTCATTCTCAAGCAACGCTACTCATTCTCAAGCAACGCTACTCATTCTCAAGCAACGCTACTCATTCTCAAGCAACGCTACTCATTCTCAAGCAACGCTACTCATTCTCAAGCAACGCTACTCATTCTCAAGCAACGCTACTCATTCTCAAGCAACGCTACTAATTGTTAAGCAACGCTACTCATTGTTAAGCAACGCTACTCATTCTCAAGCAACGGTACTCATTCTCAAGCAACGCTACTCATTCTCAAGTAACGCTACTTATTCTCAAGCAACGCTACTCATTCTCAAGCAACGCTACTCATTCTCAAGCAACGGTACTCATTCTCAAGCAACGCTACTCATTCTCAAGTAACGCTACTTATTCTCAAGCAACGCTACTCATTCTCAAGCATTGCTACTCATTGTTAAGCAACGCTACTCATTCTCAAGCAACGCTACTCATTCTCAAACAACGCTATTTATTCTCAAGCAACGCTACTCATTCTCAAGCAACGCTACTCATTCTCAAGCAACGCTACTCATTGTTAAGCAACGCTACTCATTCTCAAGCAACGCTACTCATTCTCAAGCAACGCTACTCATTCTCAAGCAACGCTACTCATTCTCAAGCAACGCTACTCACTCAACGCTACTCATTCAAGCAACGCTACTCATTCTCAAGCAACGCTACTCATTGTTAAGCAACGCTACTCATTGTCAAGCAACGCTACTCTCATTCTCAAGCAACGCTACTCATTCTCAAGCAACGCTACTCATTCTCAAGCAACGCTACTCATTCTCAAGCAACGCTACTCATTGTCAAGCAACGCTACTCATTGTTAAGCAACGCTACTCATTCTCAAGCAACGCTACTCATTCTCAAGCAACGCTACTCATTCTCAAGCAACGCTACTCATTCTCAAGCAACGCTACTCATTGTCAAGCAACGCTACTCATTGTCAAGCATCGCTACTCATTCTCAAGCAACGCTACTCATTCTCAAGCAACGCTACTCATTCTCAAGCAACGCTACTCATTCTCAAGCAACGCTACTCATTCTCAAGCAACGCTACTCATTCTCAAGCAACGCTACTCATTCTCAAGCAACGCTACTCATTCTCAAGCAACGCTACTCATTCTCAAGCAACGCTACTCATTCTCAAGCAACGCTACTCATTCTCAAGCAACGCTACTCATTGTCAAGCAACGCTACTCATTCTCAAGCAACGCTACTCATTCTCAAGCAACGCTACTCATTCTCAAGCAACGCTACTCATTCTCAAGCAACGCTACTCATTCTCAAGCAATGCTACTCATTGTTAATCAACGCTACTCATTCTCAGCAAGCTACTCATTCTCAAGCAACGCTACTCATTCTCAAGCAACGCTACTCATTCTCAAGCAACGCTACTCATTCTCAAGCAACGCTACTCATTCTCAAGCAACGCTACTCATTCTCAAGCAACGCTACTCATTCTCAAGCAACGCTACTCATTCTCAAGCAACGCTACTCATTCTCAAGCAACGCTACTCATTCTCAAGCAACGCTACTCATTCTCAAGCAACGCTACTCATTCTCAAGCAACGCTACTCATTCTCAAGCAACGCTACTCATTCTCAAGCAACGCTACTCATTCTCAAGCAACGCTACTCATTCTCAAGCAACGCTACTCATTCTCAAGCAACGCTACTCATTCTCAAGCAACGCTACTCATTGTCAAGCAACGCTACTCATTCTCAAGCAACGCTACTCATTCTCAAGCAACGCTACTCATTCTCAAGCAACGCTACTCATTCTCAAGCAACGCTACTCATTCTCAAGCAACGCTACTCATTCTCAAGCAACGCTACTCATTCTCAAGCAACGCTACTCATTCTCAAGCAACGCTACTCATTCTCAAGCAACGCTACTCATTCTCAAGCAACGCTACTCATTCTCAAGCAACGCTACTCATTCTCAAGCAACGCTACTCATTGTCAAGCAACGCTACTCATTCTCAAGCAACGCTACTCATTCTCAAGCAACGCTACTCATTCTCAAGCAACGCTACTCATTCTCAAGCAACGCTACTCATTGTCAAGCAACGCTACTCATTCTCAAGCAACGCTACTCATTCTCAAGCAACGCTACTCATTCTCAAGCAACGCTACTCATTGTCAATCAACGCTACTCATTCTCAAGCTACTCAACGCTACTCATTCTCAAGCAACGCTACTCATTCTCAAGCAACGCTACTCATTCTCAAGCAACGCTACTCATTCTCAAGCAACGCTACTCATTCTCAAGCAACGCTACTCATTCTCAAGCAACGCTACTCATTCTCAAGCAACGCTACTCATTCTCAAGCAACGCTACTCATTGTCAAGCAACGCTACTCATTCTCAAGCAACGCTACTCATTCTCAAGCAACGCTACTCATTCTCAAGCAACGCTACTCATTCTCAAGCAACGCTACTCATTGTCAAGCAACGCTACTCATTCTCAAGCAACGCTACTCATTCTCAAGCAACGCTACTCATTCTCAAGCAACGCTACTCATTCTCAAGCAACGCTACTCATTCTCAAGCAACGCTACTCATTCTCAAGCAACGCTACTCATTCTCAAGCAACGCTACTCATTCTCAAGCAACGCTACTCATTCTCAAGCAACGCTACTCATTCTCAAGCAACGCTACTCATTCTCAAGCAACGCTACTCATGTCTAAGCAACGCTACTCATTCTCAAGCAACGCTACTCATTCTCAAGCAACGCTACTCATTCTCAAGCAACGCTACTCATTCTCAAGCAACGCTACTCATTCTCAAGCAACGCTACTCATTCTCAAGCAACGCTACTCATTCTCAAGCAACGCTACTCATTCTCAAGCAACGCTACTCATTCTCAAGCAACGCTACTCATTCTCAAGCAACGCATTCTCAAGCAACGCTACTCATTCTCAAGCAACGCTACTCTTTCTCAAGCAACGCTATTCATTGTTAAGCAACGCTACTTATTCTCAAGCAACGCTACTCATTATCAAGCAACGCTACTCATTGTTAAGCATCGCTACTCTTTGTTAAGCAACGATACTCATTGTTAAGCAACGATACTCATTCTCAAGCAACGCTACTCATTCTCAAGTAACGCAACTCATTCTCAAGCAACGCTATTCATTGTATAACAACGCTACTCATTCTCAAACAACGTTACTCATTGTCAAGCAACGTTACTCATTCTCAAGCAACGTTACTCATTCTCAAGCAACGCTACTCATTGTCAAGCAACGCTACTCATTGTTAAGCAACGCTACTCATTGTTAAGCAACGCTACTCATTCTCAAGCAACGCTACTCTGTCTCAAGCAACGCTACTCACTCTCAAGCAACGCTACTCTATCTCAAGCAACGCTACTCATTCACAAGCAACGCTACTGTATCTCAAGCAACGCTACTCATTCTCAAGCAACGCTACTCATTCTCAAGCAATGCTACTGATTGTTAAGCAACGCTACTCATTATTAGGCCACGCTACTGATTCTCAAGCAACTCTACTCATTCTCAAGCAACTCTACTCATTCTCAAGAAACGCTACTAATTCTCAAGAAACGCTACTCATTCTCAAGCAATGCTACTCATTTTCAAGACACGCTACTCATTCTCAAGCAACGCTACTCATTGTTAAGCAACGCTACTCATTGTTGAGCAACGCTACTCATTGTTAAGCAACGCTACTCATTCTCAAGAAACGCTACTCATTGTTAAGCAACGCTACTCATTCTCAAGAAACGCTACTCATTCTCAAGGAACGCTACTCATTCTCAAGCAACGCTACTCATTGTTAAGCAACGCTACTCATTCTCAAGCAACGCTACTCATTTTCAAGCAATGCTACTCATTGTTAAGTAACGCTACTCATTGTTTAGCAACGCTACTCATTCTCAAGCAACGTTACTCATTCTCAAGCAACGCTACTCATTCTCAAGCAACGCTACTCATTGTTAAGCAACGCTACTCATTGTTAAGCAACGCTACTCATTCTCAAGCAACGCTACTCATTGTCAAGCAACGCTTCTCATTGTATAACATCGCTACTCATTGTCAAGCAACGCTACTCATTGTATAACAACGCTACTCGTTGTCAAGCAACGCTACTCATTGTCAAACAACGCTACTCATTTTCAAGCAACGGTACTCATTCTCATGAAACGCTACTCATTCTCAAGCAATGCTACTCATTGTTAATCAACGCTACTCATTCTCAAGCAACTCTACTCATTCTCAAGCAACGCTACTCATTCTCAAGCAATGCTACTCATTGTTAATCAACGCTACTCATTCTCAAGCAACTCTACTCATTCTCAAGCAACGCTACTCATTCTCAAGCAATGCTACTCATTGTTAATCAACGCTACTCATTCTCAAGCAACTCTACTCATTCTCAAGCAACGCTACTAATTCTCAAGCAACGCTACTCATTCTCAAGCAACGCTACTCATTCTCAAGCAACTCTACTCATTCTCAAGCAACGCTACTCATTCTCAAGCAACGCTACTCATTCTCAAGCAACGCTACTCATTCTCAAGCAACGCTACTCATTCTCAAGCAACGCTACTCATTCTCAAGTAACGCAACTCATTCTCAAGCAACGCTACTCATTCTCAAGCAACGGTACTCATTGTCAAGCAACGCTACTCATTGTCAAGCATCGCTACTCATTCTCAAGCAACGCTACTCATTCTCAAGCAACGCTACTCATTCTCAAGCAACGCTACTCATTCTCAAGCAACGCTACTCATTGTTAAGCAACGCTGCTCATTGTTAAGCAACGCTACTCATTGTCAAACAACGCTACTCATTGTCAAGCAACGCTATTCATTGTATAACAACGCTACTCATTCTCAAACAACGTTACTCATTGTCAAGCAACTCTACTCATTCTCAAGCAACCCTACTCATTCTCAAGCAACGCTACTCATTCTCAAGAAAAGCTACTCATTCTCAAGCAACGCTACTCATTGTTAAGCAACGCTACTCTTTGTTAAGCAACGATACTCATTGTTAAGCAACGCTACTCATTCTCAAGCAACGCTACTCATTCTCAAGTAACGCAACTCATTCTCAAGCAACGCTACTCATTCTCAAGCAACGCTACTCATTGTCAAGCAACGCTACTCATTGTCAAGCATCGCTACTCATTCTCAAGCAACGCTACTCATTCTCAAGCAACGCTACTCATTCTCAAGCAACGCTACTCATTCTCAAGCAACGCTACTCATTTAAAAGCAATGCTACTCATTGTTAAGCAACGCTACTCATTGTTGAGCAACGCTATTCATTCTCAAGCAACGTTATTCATTCTCAAGTAACGCTACTCATTCTCAAGCAACGCTACTCATTCTCAAGCAACGCTACTCATTCTCAAGCAACGCTACTCATTGTTAAGCAACGCTACTCATTGTTAAGCAACGCTACTCATTCTCAAGCAACGCTACTCATTGTAAAGCCACGCTACTCATTGTCAAGCAACACTACTCATTCTCAAGCAATGCTACTCATTTTCAAGCAACGCTACTCATTGTTAAGCAACGCTACTCTTTGTTAAGCAACGATACTCATTGTTAAGCAACGCTACTCATTCTCTAGCAACGCTACTCATTCTCATGAAACGCTACTCATTCTCAAGGAATGCTACTCATTGTTAGGCCACGCTACTGATTCTCAAGCAACTCTACTCATTCTCAAGCAACTCTACTCATTCTCAAGCAACGCTACTAATTCTCAAGAAACGCTACTCATTCTCAAGCAACGCTACTCATTCTCAAGACACGCTACTCATTCTCAAGCAACGCTACTCATTGTTAAGCAACGCTACTCATTGTTGAGCAACGCTACTCATTGTTAAGCAACGCTACTCATTCTCAAGAAACGCTACTCATTGTTAAGCAACGCTACTCATTCTCAAGAAACGCTACTCATTCTCAAGAAACGCTACTAATTCTCAAGCAACGCTACGCATTGTTAAGCAACGCTACTCATTCTCAAGCAACGCTACTCATTTTCAAGCAATGCTACTCATTGTTAAGCAACGCTACTCATTGTTGAGCAACGCTACTCATTCTCAAGCAACGTTATTCATTCTCAAGTAACGCTACCCATTCCCAAGCAACGCTACTCATTCTCAAGCAACGCTACTCATTCTCAAGCAACGCTACTCATTGTTAAGCAACGCTACTCATTGTTAAGCAACGCTACTCATTGTCAAGCAACGCTTCTCATTGTATAACATCGCTACTCATTGTCAAGCAACGCTACTCATTGTATAACAACGCTACTCGTTCTCAAACAACGCTACTCATTGTCAAACAACGCTACTCATTTTCAAGCAACGGTACTCATTCTCAAGCAACGCTACTCATTCTCAAGCAATGCTACTCATTGTCAATCAACGCTACTCATTCTCAAGCAACGCTACTCATTCTCAAGCAACGCTACTCATTCTCAAGCAACGCTACTCATTCTCAAGCAACGCTACTCATTGGTCAAGCAACGCTACTCATTCTCAAGCAACGCTACTCATTCTCAAGCAACGCTACTCATTCTCATGAAACGCTACTCATTCTCAAGCAATGCTACTCATTGTTAATCAACGCTACTCATTCTCAAGCAACTCTACTCATTCTCAAGCAATGCTACTCATTCTCTAGCAATGCTACTCATTGTTAATCAACGCTACTCATTCTCAAGCAACTCTACTCATTCTCAAGCAACGCTACTCATTCTCAAGCAATGCTACTCATTGTTAATCAACGCTACTCATTCTCAAGCAACGCTACTCATTCTCAAGCAACGCTACTCATTCTCAAGCAACGCTACTCATTCTCAAGCAACGCTACTCATTGTCAAGCAACGCTACTCATTCTCAAGCAACGCTACTCATCATTCTCAAGCAACGCTACTCATTCTCAAGCAACGCTACTCATTCTCAAGCAACGCTACTCATTCTCAAGCAACGCTACTCATTCTCAAGCAACGCTACTCATTCTCAAGCAACGCTACTCATTCTCAAGCAACGCTACTCATTCTCAAGCAACGCTACTCATTCTCAAGCAACGCTACTCATTCTCAAGCAACGCTACTCATTCTCAAGCAACGCTACTCATTCTCAAGCAACGCTACTCATTCTCAAGCAACGCTACTCATTCTCAAGCAACGCTACTCATTCTCAAGCAACGCTACTCATTCTCAAGCAACGCTACTCATTCTCAAGCAACGCTACTCATTCTCAAGCAACGCTACTCATTCTCAAGCAACGCTACTCATTCTCAAGCAACGCTACTCATTCTCAAGCAACGCTACTCATTCTCAAGCAACGCTACTCATTCTCAAGCAACGCTACTCATTCTCAAGCAACGCTACTCATTCTCAAGCAACGCTACTCATTCTCAAGCAACGCTACTCATTCTCAAGCAACGCTACTCATTCTCAAGCAACGCTACTCATTCTCAAGCAACGCTACTCATTCTCAAGCAACGCTACTCATTCTCAAGCAACGCTACTCATTCTCAAGCAACGCTACTCATTCTCAAGCAACGCTACTCATTCTCAAGCAACGCTACTCATTCTCAAGCAACGCTACTCATTCTCAAGCAACGCTACTCATTCTCAAGCAACGCTACTCATTCTCAAGCAACGCTACTCATTCTCAAGCAACGCTACTCATTCTCAAGCAACGCTACTCATTCTCAAGCAACGCTACTCATTCTCAAGCAACGCTACTCATTCTCAAGCAACGCTACTCATTCTCAAGCAACGCTACTCATTCTCAAGCAACGCTACTCATTCTCAAGCAACGCTACTCATTCTCAAGCAACGCTACTCATTCTCAAGCAACGCTACTCATTCTCAAGCAACGCTACTCATTCTCAAGCAACGCTACTCATTCTCAAGCAACGCTACTCATTCTCAAGCAACGCTACTCATTCTCAAGCAACGCTACTCATTCTCAAGCAACGCTACTCACTCATTCTCAAGCAACGCTACTCATTCTCAAGCAACGCTACTCATTCTCAAGCAACGCAACTCGCTCAAGCAACGCTACTCATTCTCAAGCAACGCTACTCATTCTCAAGCAACGCTACTCATTCTCAAGCAACGCTACTCATTACTCAAGCAATGCTACTCAAGCAACGCTACTCATTCTCAAGCAACGCTACTCATTCTCAAGCAACGCTACTCATTCTCAAGCAACGCTACTCATTCTCAAGCAACGCTACTCATTCTCAAGCAACGCTACTCATTCTCAAGCAACGCTACTCATTCTCAAGCAACGCTACTCATTCTCAAGCAACGCTACTCATTCTCAAGCAACGCTACTCATTCTCAAGCAACGCTACTCATTCTCAAGCAACGCTACTCATTCTCAAGCAACGCTACTCATTCTCAAGCAACGCTACTCATTCTCAAGCAACGCTACTCATTCTCAAGCAACGCTACTCATTGTCAAGCAACGCTACTCATTCTCAAGCAACGCTACTCATTGTCAAGCAACGCTACTCATTCTATCTCAAGCAACGCTACTCATTCTCATGCAACGCTACTCATTCTCAAGCAACGCTACTCATTCTCAAGCAACGCTACTCATTCTAAAGCAACGCTACTCATTGTCAAGCAACGCTACTCATTCTCAAGCAACGCTACTCATTCTCAAGCAACGCTACTCATTCTCAAGCAACGCTACTCATTCTCAAGCAACGCTACTCATTCTCAAGCAACGCTACTCATTCTCAAGCAACGCTACTCATTCTCAAGCAACGCTACTCATTCTCAAGCAACGCTACTCATTCTCAAGCAACGCTACTCATTCTCAAGCAACGCTACTCATTCTCAAGCAACGCTACTCATTCTCAAGCAACGCTACTCATTCTCAAGCAACGCTACTCATTGTTAAGCAACGCTACTCATTCTCAAGCAACGCTACTCATTCTCAAGCAACGCTACTCATTCTCAAGCAACGCTACTCATTGTTAATCAACGCTACTCATTCTCAAGCAACGCTACTCATTCTCAAGCAACGCTACTCATTCTCAAGCAACGCTACTCATTCTCAAGCAACGCTACTCATTCTCAAGCAACGCTACTCATTCTCAAGCAACGCTACTCATTCTCAAGCAACGCTACTCATTCTCAAGCAACGCTACTCATCAAGCAACGCTACTCATTGTCAAGCAACGCTACTCATTCTCAAGCAACGCTACTCATTCTCAAGCAACGCTACTCATTCTCAAGCAACGCTACTCATTCTCAAGCAACGCTACTCATTCTCAAGCAACGCTACTCATTCTCAAGCAACGCTACTCATTCTCAAGCAACGCTACTCATTCTCAAGCAACGCTACTCATTCTCAAGCAACGCTACTCATTCTCAAGCAACGCTACTCATTCTCAAGCAACGCTACTCATTCTCAAGCAACGCTACTCATTCTCAAGCAACGCTACTCATTCTCAAGCAACGCTACTCATTGTCAAGCAACGCTACTCATTCTCAAGCAACGCTACTCATTCTCAAGCAACGCTACTCATTCTCAAGCAACGCTACTCATTCTCAAGCAACGCTACTCATTGTCAAGCAACGCTACTCATTCTCAAGCAACGCTACTCATTCTCAAGCAACGCTACTCATTCTCAAGCAACGCTACTCATTCTCAAGCAACGCTACTCATTCTCAAGCAACGCTACTCATTGTTAAGCAACGCTACTCATTGTCAAGCAACGCTACTCATTGTCAAGCAACGCTACTCATTCTCAAGCAACGCTACTCATTCTCAAGCAACGCTACTCATTCTCAAGCAACGCTACTCATTCTCAAGCAACGCTACTCATTCTCAAGCAACGCTACTCATTCTCAAGCAACGCTACTCATTCTCAAGCAACGCTACTCATTCTCAAGCAACGCTACTCATTCTCAAGCAACGCTACTCATTCTCAAGCAACGCTACTCATTCTCAAGCAACGCTACTCATTGTCAAGCAACGCTACTCATTCTCAAGCAACGCTACTCATTCTCAAGCAACGCTACTCATTCTCAAGCAACGCTACTCATTCTCAAGCAACGCTACTCATTCTCAAGCAACGCTACTCATTCTCAAGCAACGCTACTCATTGTTAAGCAACGCTACTCATTGTTAAGCAACGCTACTCATTCTCAAGCAACGCTACTCATTGTCAAGCAACGCTACTCATTCTCAAGCAACGCTACTCATTCTCAAGCAACGCTACTCATTCTCAAGCAACGCTACTCATTGTTAAGCAACGCTACTCTTTGTTAAGCAACGCTACTCATTCTCAAGCAACGCTACTCATTCTCAAGCAACGCTACTCATTCTCATGAAACGCTACTCATTCTCAAGCAATGCTACTCATTGTTAAGCAACGCTACTCATTCTCAAGCAACGCTACTCATTCTCAAGCAACGCTACTCATTCTCAAGCAACGCTACTCATTCTCAAGCAACGCTACTCATTCT
>NW_025568964.1:0-7500 GCF_020424385.1 Procambarus clarkii
AACAAGGTTGAAAAAGATATCTTCAGTACCGATTCCATTCTGCTTTTCGTGGTTGGTTGTAAATCTTGTTTAGTTGTGCTTGAGTTCCAACCTAATTGTTTTTACCAGAGATTACAGGACCGAGCTTCAGCTCTTGGAGCCTGGCCTACAGTAGGTTGTGCTAACGACTTCTAACCATTTCGTTTCTTGTTATATCTGCAGTTTACAAGCCATAATAAACTAGTTGAATATAAATAACTATTTACCCTGGCGAAATAGGGCGAGGAAATCATTATAGGGCAGGAGAGGATATAAGGTTTTGTGAGGTGATATGAGGGGAAGTGTGAGGATTTAAAGTGACAAGATAAAGAGAGGTGAAGTGAAGTATGAGGCGTACTATGAGGTGAAGTGAAGTATGCGTAGACAATGTACTGAATGAAGTAGTAGACATGAAGGTGAGTGGTGAAGTGAGGTAATATACATGACGAGATGATTGATGAGGTGAGACGTGAGGGGACCTGAGTGGAGTGTGGTGTAAGTAGATAACATAAAGCTTGAAACCTGAGGTGAAGGCACGTCAAGGAATAATAACACATTAAGCATAGAAAGAGACGAGAAAAATCACCAAAAAGGAAACAAAGTTAAAGGATAAGTAAGACACACAAAACTAACTCAGAGACACAAGGAGCATAGAACAACAGACACAGGAGAACAACAGACACAGGAGAACAACAGACACAGGAGGACAACAGACACAGAAGAACAACAGACACAGGAGAACACAGAACAACAGACACAGGAGAACAACAGACACAGGAGAACACAGAACAACAGACACAGGAGAACACAGAACAACTGACACAACAGACAACACACAACAACTGACACAGGGAGCACGAGCAACAGACACAGGAGACACAAACACACACAGGAGAGCACAGAACAACAGACACAGGAGAACACAGAACAACAGACACAGGAGAACACAGAACAACTGACACAGGAGAACACACAACAACTGACACAGGAGAGCACAGAACAACAGACACAGGAGAACACACAGAGCCACAAAAAAACACAACGGGAGAACAGGAGAACACAGAACAACAGACACAGGAGAACACACAACAACTGACACAGCACACAGCACAGTAACCACACACACTGACACAGGAGAACACAGAACAACTGACACAGGAGAAACACAGAACAACAGACACAGGAGAACACAGAACAACAGACCAGATAACACAGAACAACTGACACAGGAGAACACAGAACAACAGACACAGGAGAGCACAGAACAACAGACACAGGAGAACACAGAACAACTGACACAGGAGAGCACAGAACAACAGACACAGGAGAGCACAGAACAACAGACACAGGAGAACACAGAACAACAGACACAGGAGAACACAGAACAACTGACACAGGAGAGCACAGAATAACAGACACAGGAGAACACAGAACAACAGACACAGGAGAACAACAGACACAGAAGAACAACAGACACAGGAGAACACAGAACAACAGACACAGGAGAGCACAGAACAACAGACACATGAGTGCATAGAGGGACAGATAAGCCAGATCAAGCTTGAAACCAAATCATGTAACTATATACTGAGAAAGTCAAGAGCCCACAGCAACAAAGCCAGGACTGAAGCTCGTGTAGTTGGTGCTGTGTATGAGAGCCAATTCAATAAGACGACGTCTGTATTCACCTAATTGTGCTTGCAGTGGGTTGAGCTCTGGCTCTTTGGTCCCGCCTCTCAACTGTCAATCAACTGGTGTACAGATTTTTGAGCCTATTGGGTTCTATCATATCTACATTTGAAACTGTGTATGGAGTCAGCCTCCACCACATCACTGTCTAATGTATTCCCATCTGTTAACTACTCTGACACTGAAAAAAGTTCTTTCTATCGTCCCTGTGGATAGTATTAGCAGAAAAAAAGTATTTGAGGGGATAATTGGAGTCCCTAATATACTGGTGAATATTCTATTGCCCGTTCATCTTGTCCTTTCCAGTACTTGAGTTGAACTGGTTTAATGAGAGACTTGATGATCAGGAAGTAAGAGGTCAACTTGCTAACATAAATAATGCTCACACACAGAGATCACACTAACGTGATGCATCACGTTAGTGTGACCTGTGTGTGTGATGATGTAAGGGCAAAGAGGGAGAAAGGCCTATTGACATAGCTCGGGTGCACGGGGGGGGAGGGGGGTTGTGTAAAAGCCTGGTTTGTGCCTCGGAAAGGCTACGGAATCCAGTAAGTTCAGTAGAACTTCGGTTTCAACCCTTTTAACACTGTCGTAGCTCAGTCGATTTAAGGCAGTGTCTGGGATGCTCCCGGACGCAGGTTCGAATCCTCGTCACGGCCTTTGTGGATTTGTTCATAAATAATGCTCATTTGAGTCACGTCAGGAACTCCAAACATTCTGTAGTTTGATCTTCTCCAAAATAATGTTTTGTGCTAAGAAGGTCAGACTTTTCCCCTCCCCCTTGTGTCTCCAAACGTCTCCTTGGTTGGAAGGTTGCAAGAAATTCGGGAAAGAGAGAGAGAGAGAGAGAGAGAGAGAGAGAGAGAGAGAGAGAGAGAGAGAGAGAGAGAGAGAGAGAGAGAGAGAGAGAGAGAGAGAGAGAGAGAGAGAGAGAGAGAGAGAGAGAGAGAGAGAGGAGAAGTGAACGAGAATGACAGAGAGAGTGAGAGCAAAGAGGGAAGCTTGATATTGTGATTCCTCTTCCAAACAAATGTATTTTTTTGCTAGGGAGGGAGGGAGGGAGGGAGGGAGGGATTGTTTGTCACCTGACCCAAAGGGGAAGTTGGTAGTTGAGAAGAGAGAGAGTTAGTCCAGCTCCACTGCTCTTGAACACTGTGTGTGTAGAAGCGACTCGTTAAGGAGGAGTGTTAATTTTTCGTTTTTCGTTTTCCCTCTTCGTTTTCAACCTCTTATCTTAGGCTTACCGAACACGATTTTGTATTTTTTTCATCTGGTGTCAAGTGGTAGTTTACTGTCTCCGAAATGCTGTATATAAAATAAATAAATAAAATAAATGTTTATTCAGGTAAGGTACATACATACAAGAGATTTTACACAAATTTATAGATTTATAGATAGAGCTAGTACATACAGTGCCTAAAGCCACTATTACGCAAAGCGTTTCGGGCAGAGACGAAGAGATGATATAGGTCTTTAATGGTCATTGGCGAGGTAAGTGTTTCCATTTTAGTAGATTTGTTAATAATGAATTTGAATTGGTTTTTAGACTATAATTATTTACGTTATTTTCAGAGGAGGAAGTTAAGGTTAATCTTGATCTTGAGAAGTTAATCTTGAGTGAAGCAGAGTCACCTCCTGGTTAATCTCGTTAATTAAATGGTACATCGCAGTAGAGGTATGTATGGTAAAAAAAAGGTTCAGAGGTTTGGGTTAGATTACATACCGTTACAGAAGTAATTAGGGAGAGTTTCTTTCACTCTTATGCCTCTGTTCACCTAGTAATAAATAAGTAACCGAGAGTTAGACCACTGTTGTTAGCTGTATCCTGGGGATGTGTCTGTACTCACCTATTTGCGCCAGCAGAATCGAGCGTTAGCTCTTGGACCCCGTTTCTTCATCCGCCGGTTGTCAAAAGCAATGATTTTTTACCTATTTTCGTATCGTATATACTTTTAAAATTGTGAAGGGAATTTGTTTCTACAACCTGTTCATTTAGTTTGAACCCTTCCCAGACTAGTCTTGCGTTACAAAAAGCAATCTAACATCTCTATGACTCCTCTGAGTCTCAAGCTTTTTATCCATGTACTTTTGTGCTATTGGTGTTCATTGTAAACATTTCCAATTTTCCACTCTGGCAATCCCCCCTAAGTATTTTATATATCTCTGTCATGTGCCCCCCCTCTCTCTCTCTCTTTTTCTAGTGTCGTCACGTTTGGTTCCTTCAGTCTCTCTTAATACCTCATGTCTAGTTGTTTGTGCTACTTGGAACAAACAGTTCCAAGTAGCACAAAGCACTTTGGTGAGCCCTTAGTTGACTTACCTGGCAGAGGCACGGGGCTGTGTGTGAACTTCTGAACCTTCACAAGATTCCTTATATGTCTCTTTAGGTGGTGGTTCCATGATGGAGCCTCCAAAACTAGTCTCACGAAGGCCATGTACAGCGATCTAAGTGCTCCCTTATTTAGGGTCCTGAATGGTGTCCAGAGTTTTGCTAGGGTAGAGTACGCTGCTGATGGTATCCAGTTTATATGAACCTTCGGAGTTAAGTCCACGCCCAGGGGCCAGATTCACGAAAGCACTTACGCAAGCACTTACGACCGTGTACATCTTTTCTCAATCTTTGACGGCTTTGGTTACATTTATTAAACAGTTTACAAGCATGAAAACTTTCCAATCAGCTGTTGTTATTGTTATAAACAGCCTCCTGGTGCTTCGGAGCTCATTAACTGTTTAATAATTGTAAACAAAGCCGCCAAAGATTGAGAACAGATGTACAGGTTCGTAAGTGTTTGCGTAAGTGCTTTCGTGAATCTGGCCCCTGGTCTCTTTCTCTAGTCGTTATAGGAAGGTAGTTCCCGCTCATCGTGTACTGTCCCCATGATCTTCAGACGTCTGTTCTCATTTCCATCACCTTACACCATTTCTCGAACCAATTCTGCAGCTTGTTTAAGTCGTCTTAGAGAATCTTGCAATCCTCATCTGTCAACACTCTTCTCATTAGCTTTGCATCGTCTAAAAACATCGACATGACTCATTTCATTTTACTGGGGATACTTGTCAGTGATATAGGTCTATAGTTAAGTGCCTCCTCCCTATTACCTTTCTTGAAAATCGGTACAACATTTGCCATCTTCCAGTAATTGAGAATTGCCCAATTGCTGGAAGAGGACCAATGTTGCACCGATTTTTAAGAAAGGTGATAGGGAGGAGACACTTAACTATAGACCTGTATCACTGACACGCATCCCCTGTAAAACACTTGAAAGAATAATTAGGCTAAGACTGGTTGCGCATGTAGAGAACGTTAGGTTTGTAAACAAACATCAACATAGGTTCAGGAAACGGAAATCTTGCCTAACAAACCATTTGGAATTCTATGATAAAATAACGAGGCAGGAAATAACGGCAGGAAAGAGAAAGATGGGCAGACTGCATATTTCTGGACTGCCAAAAAGCCTTTGAAACAGTACCGCACATGAGAATGCTATTCAAACTTGGGAGGCAGGCGGGGGTGAGCGGAAAGGCCCTAGCATGGGTAAGGAACTACCTAACAAGAAAGAGCCAGAGAGTTACGGTAAGGGGCGAGAAGGCGAACTGGCGAACAATAACGAGTGGAGTACCTTAAGGAACGGTGCTGGGACCAATTCTATTTATAATATTCGTTAACGACATGTTTACAGGAGTAGAATTCTACATGTCGATGTTCGCGGTTGATGTAAAGTTGATGAGAAGAGTTGTGACAGATGAGGATTGTAGGATCCTCCAAGAGGACTTGAACAGATTGCAGAGATGATCAGAGAAATGACTACTGGAGTTCAACACGAGCAAATGTAAAGTTATAGAAATGGGACTAGGTGATATGAGATCAAAGGGACAGTACACAATGAAGGGGAACTGCCTACCTCTGACGACGCGAGAAAGAGACCTGGGCGTCGACGTAACACCTAATCTACCTTCTGAGGCACATATAAATAGGATAACGACAGCAGCATACTCTACACTGGCAAAAGTTAGAACATCATTCAGAAACCTCAGTAAGGAGACATTTAGGGCGCTTTACACTACCTACGTGAGGCCAGTCTTAGAGTATGCCGCCTCATCATGGAGTCCCCACCTGAAGAAGCACATAAGGAAACTGGAAAAGCTTCAGAAGTTTGCAACGAGACTCGTTCCAGCGTTACGATGGATGGGGTATGAAGAGCGCCTGAAGGAACTGAGCCTTACGACACTAGAAAAAAGAAGGGAGAGGGGGGATATGGTAGGAACGTATAAAATACTCAGGAGGATTGACAGAGTGCACATAGACGAAAAGTTCACATGGAATAGTAACAGAACGAGGGGACATGGGTGGAAACTGGAAAGTCAGATGAGTCACAGAGATGTTAAGAAGTTTTCTTTTAGCGTGAGAGTAGTGGAAAAATGGAATGCACTTAAGGAGCAGGTTGTGGAGGCAAACTCTATTCATCCTGATGCCCCTGTTACCTAGCAGAAAATAAGTACCTGGGAGTTTGACAGCTGTTTCGGGCTGCTTCCTGGTTGTGTGTGTGGGGGGGGGGGGGGTGGAATCAGTCAGTAGTTATTAACAGTTGATTGATTAAAAGTTGAGAGGTGGGCCGAAAGAGCAGAGCTCAACCCCTGCAAGCACAACTAGGTGGATAAAACTAGGTGAACACACACACACACACACACACACACACACACACACACACACACACACACACACACACACACACACACACACACACACACACACACACACACACACACACACACACACACACACACACACACACACACACACACACACAGAGGCCGTGTCTGAATGGACAGCGCTTGGGACTCGTAATCTCAGGGTCCGGGTTCGATCCCGGCCGCCAGCGGAAACTGACAGGCAGAATTTATTTCACCCTGATGCACCTGTTAACTAGCAGTAAATAGGTACCTGGGAGTTAGACAGCCGTTACGGGCTGCTTCCTAGAGGTGTGTGTGTAAAAAAAAATTAATTAGTAGTTAGTAACAGTTGATTGATTGACAGTTGAGAGGCGGGCCGAAAGAGCAGAGCTCAACCCCCGCAAGCACAACTATGTGAATACACACACAGACACACACACACACACATTCCTGAGCCCAATAGGCTCAGGAATCTGTACACCAGTTGATTGACAGTTGAGAGGCGGGACCAAAGAGCCAGAGCTCAACCCCCGCAAGCACAACTAGGTGAATACGCACACAGACACCCACACCCACACACACACACACACACACACAGGAAGCAGCCCGTAACAGCTGTCTAACTCCCAGGTACTTATTTACTGCTAGGTAACAGGGGCATCAGGGTATAAGAAACTACCCATTTCTGTTTCAGCCGGCCCCGGGAATCGAACTCCGAACCTCAGGACTACGTATCTAGCGTGCTGTCCACTCAGCCACCAGCGCCCCCTGTGTGTGTGTGTGTGTGTGTGTGTGTGTGTGTGTGTGTGTGTGTGTGTGTGTGTGTGTGTGTGTGTGTGTGAAACATATTTAGTGAGTATAATAAGAAAAATAGGACTGATGTCGGTGATTTATACAACCGACAGTTGGAAATGTGGGATAAAACATTCAAAAGCTCAATCCTGAGAGCACAAATAGGTAAACACAAATAGGTGGACACTAACAGAACAAAAAACACCCACAATGCGCATCGTTCCGCGGCACGTGAACACGGATTCATGTGTTGCAAAAAAATAAAAAAAAGAATTCATATAAAAATAATTGAACCCGCATGAATTTTAGAACTTCCTACACAGGTGT
>NW_025568964.1:10000-40000 GCF_020424385.1 Procambarus clarkii
AGGAAGAATGGCGGTTAACAAATGCCCATAAGAAACAGTAGGAAGACTTGGAAAGACCAAGTGTTGGCCAACAAATGGCTTTTAGTGTTCAACCCCCACAAAGTGCAAAGTAATTAAATTGGGTGCCGGGCATAGTTCAGCACCACCATCGTGAACCAGAACTGGAAATCATTCAGGACACGGTGTGTGATACGCAACTGAGAATGGAAACCTTTCCCTTGAACGAATGGAAACCTTTCCCTTGAACGAATGGAAACCTTTCCCTTGAACGAATGGAAACCTTTCCCTTGAACGAATGGAAACCTTTCCCTTGAACGAATGGAAACCTTTCCCTTGAACGAATCACTAGATCAAGTTCAAACGATCATCACCAGCCTATATGTATAGTCCTGAAGCTGAGAGGAAGGAATAGAGGCGCCACAGGTAACACCAACTTCATCCACCATCTGATATGACACTTCAGATCGAGATGGAAGTTTTCAGAAAATTCCGAGACAATGAAGACAGTATCACGACCTACAAAATACACTATCGTACGGAGGACTGGAGAAAGTGGAGGGCCTGGAACAAACGTTGCCCAGATAGGAGCTGGATCAGGTAGTCAGGGGCGAGGTGAGGAGAACATTGGGCACCTAACATCAATTAGCAGTCACCTAAAGGCGGTATATATATAGATCGCTGAGCATAGTAAGGGAGGGAAAGCGTCTTTCGGGGCTATTCATGCCCGTGCCACCTCTTGGGTGGCTTAAACGGTTATCAGTCAATCGAGGGAGAGTCAACACCTGTGCCACCAACACGATCATCAATAGGGGGTTCATCAACAGTCCCAACAGCATCATCAATAGCACGTTCATCACTAACTCCAAAAGTATCATCAGTAGCAAGTGCCTCAACATCATCTCCAGTATGTCAATCAATACACCAATATGTGCATCAATACCAGTATGCATAAACAGAAGGTGTAACAACAGGTACATCAATTGATTCATAATTGACAGGTGCATCAACTGTATCATCAACAGCAGGTGAAACAACATGATCAACAACAGCAGGTGGATCAATTGCATCATCATCATTAACGCGTGCATCAACAGCATCATTACCAACAGGTGCATCAATATCATCAACCACAACAGGTGCATAAACAACATAATCAAGAGCATGTTTACCAAGACCGTCATCAGCAACATGCGCATCAAAATACATCACCAGCATTAACATCTTTAAAGATACATCAATGTATCAACACAACACACTCGTTTCACCGCTAATAAGACACCAAACTGACCATCAACGAGAAGAAAGCGCCATCATCCTTTAAGCTAATAATCAGCTGTTGATTAAATGTATTGATGACAGGCAAGGAGGCGTCAGACCCTCATTGATGTATAAGTATATTCAGCAATTATGTGCGAGTTTCTACGGCAGTGATTCCTATTCAAAAACATTTTGGAGCACAAAAGTTATTCCAAACTCAATTGACATTCACAGTGAAATGTTGTGCTCGCTATGTTTTTTTTATAATTTTATTTCCATTTTGTAACGACAAGCACTCCAAAGCTCTTTTTGATGGCATATTGACTGATAATATATTGGCAAACCACGAACATCAAAACGAATTCCAGGAATATATTGGATTATGTAATTTACTGAGTGGTTCAGTGTTTGGGATGCCACTTTGGCGTCCAGATAACGGCCCAAGCTGCTTTAGTCAGTGTTTCGTTGGGTATAAAGGTTAGTTTTGCAGTTAGGATTGTGATAGATATTTATGTGGTATGCTGTGTGGTCTTTTACCTATTATACTTTCCCGAAGGATAATAAACCAGTGCAGACTACTCCCAACTATTTCGACTATTTCCCGCTTGTGTATAGGTTCATTTAATCTGTGTATTTTTGGGATACTGTTTTGAATAATCTTCATCAATAAAATATATATTTTGTTCTGTCTCTGTCCACAGTTGGGAGGCCAGAGGCTTTCGGTTTGACTCACTCAACATTCACATACGAAACATGGGTGTAAGTGAGTGTCTCAGGCCGGTCTGAGTCGCCTGAAGTGCCATGTGCTCAAAGAAATATTGGCATCAATGGATACCCATCCCCACCTGCGATTTATTATGACGTTTGAAGTAAAATCGGGTGTACACTTTCCGTAGAGTTTTGAAACTTAATCCACGTACTTCTAAGATCGAAAACTTCTCTTGGAAGATCGACAGCAAGAACCTCATACTCCCAATTATAAATGACCTAATTGATGCACAGAGTAAAGGGTCTCGAATCTCCTTTGTATGGATACCTTCACACATAAATATAACCCATCATAATGAGACAGACATTGCAGCCAAATTAGCGTGTAACAAGTTTGAAGTTGAATTAGATCTAGGTATCCCCATCTCTGCTGTCAAAACTGTATTGGTCCAAACATTCAGATCTGATAGGAAAGAACTTACTGACTCCCAACGACCTGAAAGTACTAGTATAAAAAGCTATGATTTATTCAGATCTGAAACCTACATCTATGGGCAGCACAAAACGTCCACTAGACTGCGACACAGTGGTTGCAAGGATCAGGTTGGGTTACCGTTACCTGTGGCAGGTGGCTGCAGGTGACGGGTCTCCCAATCCTGAGCACTCCAGTTGCAAACTCTGTGAGCAGGAACTACGGCACGATCTCCCGCACTACATCACTGAATGCCCAGTTATTAGACCTTTCAGACCAGTTGGCATGAGGTACCTGGAGCTTTGCAATTACTTTATTCACTCTCGTATTCTTGAAGATATCCTCACAGTATACCCAAAATTTGCCAGTGCAGGCTATTAAACACATGGCCCTGTATGACTAACCATCCTGCGAGATGGGGACTTGTATTACCACTGCTACCTTATTAACTCTTGTGTTGATGATGTCCTCAAAATGCACCCGGAGTCTGCCAGTGCAGACTGCCTATCACATGCCTCTGTATGACTAACCATCCTGTGTGATGGGGATTTTTGAGCATCACCTAGTTAGCTTTTTTGACACACTGTACTCCACTTCATATAGTCTAGGGTAGCTGCACTAACGCAGATGTAAATTTATTAGGTTTACATTATACTTTTCTGCAATAGTGGCAGGACGAGAGAGGGGGGGGGGAAGGGGGGGTAGGAAAAAGGTATTATCAGGAGAAAGCGCCAAGCTATTATGACTATATAGCACTTGGAAGGGATCAGAAAAAAGATTTGGGATGGGCTGGGGCGGGGGAATGAATGGTGCCCAACCACTTTGACGGTCGGGGATTGAACGGCGACCTGCATGAAGCGAGAACGTCGCACTACCGTCCAGCCCAAGATGGACAGAGAGAAAGAGAGAGAGAGAGGAGAGAGGGAGAGAGAGGAGAGAGGGAGAGAGAGAGAGAGAGAGAGAGAGAGAGAGAGAGAGAGAGAGAGAGAGAGAGAGAGAGAGAGAGAGAGAGAGAGAGAGAGAGAGAGAGAGAGGAGAGGAAGATGAATGCTGGGGGTATATATGAAAGGAGAGAGAGAGGATAAAGCTGGAGAGGGTGGGAGAGGTGAGAAGGAGAGAGAAATGTGGGAGAGAGAGAGAGAGAGAGAGAGTAGAGCGGGAAGCGGAGTACTCCCGAGAACAGGGAATTGGAAACCTAAGATGATACACTTAACTAGAAGACAAAATAAAACATTTAACAATAAAAACGATTCAAGCCTTTTTAGCCAAAGTTAGCGACAACGACTACAAAGTGCCTTTGCTTCAAGCCGACCATTGGAGGCAGCCACCGGTGACTCCAGCGCGGAAAACACAAGTCGAATTGCTTGTTCGATTTACAACATTTACTTTAAGATCTACAGTTTGTGTGATGGTTTAACTCAATGTTTTAATCCCGGAGTTTCATAAATACAGAAACATTGCTATTGTTTATTATTTTAATAGCTCTTTATTTGTCTATAGAAATTAAATTCTCCTCGTGGGTTATATAGAGGATTTATAGGTTAATTTGGGTCCTGATTAATGGAGGGTAGTTAAGTAGGGTTCTGATCAATGGGGTGGTTAGGTAGGTGTCCTGATCAGTGGTGGGTGGTTAGGTAGGGTTTTGATCAATGGTGGGTGGTTAGGTAGGGTCCTGATCAATGGTGGGTGGTTAGGTATGGTCCTGATCAATGGGGGATGGATAGGTAGGGTCCTGATCAATGGAGGGTAGTTAGGTAGGGTCCTGATCAATGGTGGGTGGTTAGGTATGGTCCTGATCAATGGGGGATGGATAGGTAGGGTCCTGATTAATGGAGGGTAGTTGGATGGATCATGATCAATGAAAGGTATTTGGGTAGGGTCCTGATCAATGGAGGGTGGTTGGTTTGGGTCCTGATCAGGGGAAGGGTGATGGGTTTGGGTTTTTGGGCTCTGTAGAGCAGAGTGTTCGGGTTATGAACGGCAGAAGGAGGGTGTTTTGGGTTTAATGTGGTAGAGGTACTGCTCTTTGGGTTTAATGTGGTAGAGGTACTGCTCTTTGGGTTTAATGTGGTAGAGGTACTGCTCTTTGGGTTTAATGTGGTAGAGGTACTGCTCTTTGGGTTTAATGTGGTAGAGGTACTGCTCTTTGGGTTTAATGTGGTAGAGGTACTGCTCTTTGGGTTTAATGTGGTAGAGGTACTGCTCTTTGGGTTTTTATGTGGTAGAGGTACTGTTCTTTGGGTTTTTATGTGCAGGGAGGAAAGTTCTTTTTGGTTTCAGTGCAGGTTAAATTGGTGAAGGCCAGTGTTCTGAGTGTTAGAGGGTGAAGGCCAGTGTCTGAATGTTGGAGGGTGAGAAGTCAGAGTCTGAATGTTGGAGGGTGAGAAGTCAGAGTCTGAATGTTGGAGGGTGAGAAGTCAGAGTCTGAATGTTGGAGGGTGAGAAGTCAGAGTCTGAATGTTGGAGGGGTGAGAAGTCAGAGTCTGAATGTTGGAGGGTGAGAAGTCAAAGTATGAATGTTGGAGGGTGAGAAGTCAGAGTCTGAATGTTGGAGGGTGAGAAGTCAGAGTCTGAATGTTGGAGGGTGAGAAGTCAGAGTCTGAATGTTGGAGGGTGAGAAGTCAGAGTCTGAATGTTGGAGGGTGAGAAGTCAGAGTCTGAATGTTGGAGGGTGAGAAGTCAGAGTCTGAATGTTGGAGGGTGAGAAGTCAGAGTCTGAATGTTGGAGGGTGAGAAGTCAGAGTCTGAATGTTGGAGGGTGAGAAGTCAGAGTCTGAATGTTGGAGGGTGAGAAGTCAGAGTCTGAATGTTGGAGGGTGAGAAGTCAGAGTCTGAATGTTGGAGGGTGAGAAGTCAGAGTCTGAATGTTGGAGGGTGAGAAGTCAGAGTCTGAGTGTTGGAGGGTGAGAAGTCAGAGTCTGAATGTTGGAAGGTGAGAAGTCAGAGTCTGAATGTTGGAGGGTGAGAAGTCAGAGTCTGAATGTTGGAGGGTGAGAAGTCAGAGTCTGAATGTTGGAAGTGAGAAGTCAGAGTCTGAATGTTGGAGGGTGAGAAGTCAGAGTCTGATTGTTGGAGGGTGAGAAGTCAGAGTCTGAATGTTGGAGGGTGAGAAGTCAGAGTCTGAATGTTGGAGGGTGAGAAGTCAGAGTCTAAATGTTGGAGGGTGAGAAGTCAGAGTCTGAATGTTGGAGGGTGAGAAGTCAGAGTCTGAATGTTGGAGGGTGAGAAGTCAGAGTCTGAATGTTGGAGGGTGAGAAGTCAGAGTCTGAATGTTGGAGGGTGAGAAGTCAGAGTCTAAATGTTGGAGGGTGGGAAGTCAGAGTCTGAATGTTGGAGGGTGAGAAGTCAGAGTCTGAATGTTGGAGGGTGAGAAGTCAGAGTCTGAATGTTGGAGGGTGAGAAGTCAGAGTCTGAATGTTGGAGGGTGAGAAGTCAGAGTCTGATTGTTGGAGGGTGAGAAGTCAGAGTCTGAATGTTGGAAGTGAGAAGTCAGAGTCTGAATGTTGGAGGGTGAGAAGTCAGAGTCTGAATGTTGGAGGGTGAGAAGTCAGAGTCTGAATGTTGGAGGGTGAGAAGTCAGAGTCTGATTGTTGGAGGGTGAGAAGTCAGAGTCTGATTGTTGGAGGGTGAGAAGTCAGAGTCTGAATGTTGGAGGGTGAGAAGTCAGAGTCTGAATGTTGGAGTGTGAGAAGTCAGAGTCTGATTGTTGGAGGGAGAGAAGTCAGAGTCTGAATGTTGGAAGTGAGAAGTCAGTGTCTGAATGTTGGAGGGTGAGAAGTCAGAGTCTGAATGTTGGAGGGTGAGAAGTCAGAGTCTGAATGTTGGAGGGTGGGAAGTCAGAGTCTGAATGTTGGAAGTGAGAAGTCAGAGTCTGAATGTTGGAGGGGTGAGAAGTCAGAGTCTGAATGTTGGAGGGTGAAAAGTCAGAGTCTGAATGTTGGAGGGTGAGAAGTCAGTGTCTGAATGTTGGAGGGTGAGAAGTCAGAGACTGAATGTTGGAAGGTGAGAAGTCAGAGTCTGAATGTTGGAAGTGAGAAGTCAGAGTCTGAATGTTGGAAGGTGAGAAGTCAGAGTCTGAATGTTGGAGGGTGAGAAGTCAGAGTCTGAATGTTGGAGGGTGAGAAGTCAGAGTCTGAATGTTGGAGGATTCTGATGATGATAATTACTTGTAGCTCGGTTGATTAAATATAATCCAAATAATAATAGTATATATTTATAAAAAAAAAATGCCAAAGGATCTAATTAGAGAAATTTTTTATTTATTTTCATTAAGCTCCTAATTACTCATGGCGGTATATGAGCTAAGCACAAAAGAGCTTTAACAAATATTGCTGATTTAAATCAATGGAGAGAGAGAGCTAATTATGAGTTTTATTATAATGACTTAATGTAGTTAGTAACTCAACTACATGGAATTATATCGTATCAGGAACTCAAACCACTCAGGAAAGTCTATCTAAATGATTTAGATAGACTGTCTCTGGTCAAAACCAGACCAGAGTTTTGTCCTTTTCATTGCAAAACTAATCACCGAATTTTTAGAAAAGGTGAAAATTAGCAATTAATAAAACATTAAAATCCTGTTTTTGTAGTAATAATAAAAAAAATAATTGTATTTTTGTGTTCAAAGTAAAATAATACTAACATTAAAAAAATATAAAACTGAAGAAATATTAAAATTTCAAAAATTGTATTAAAACTGAAGAAATAATAAAATTTCAAAAATTGTGTTAAAACTGAAGAAATATTAAAATTAATAAAATTGTGTTAGAACTGAAGAAGTATTAAAACAAATTGTCAAAACTTAAGAAGTATTAAAATTTCATTTACCACGAGTACAAAACGCACCACAAACCAATCGAGGGAAAGAGAGAGAAGTCGAAACGTGGAGCAGACTTTTCTACATAAAAGTCGGCTCAGCCAAGGCGAACTTCATCAAAACATGTTGAAAACTCAGCGCATCACAAAGCGAGGTAACGAGAAAAGTTTGGTTCGTAAAGTTGCTTACTGTTTCACAAGTTAAATATTTACGAAGTGATGTTTATAGACTCCCAGCGTGGTAGTTACGTTCGGAATAGGCGCTCTAATTGGTCTGTATGTTTGTGTCTCTAAATCCGTGTATCTGTATGCCTCTGTGTGTGTGTGTGTGTGTGTGTGTGTGTGTGTGTGTGTGTGTGTGTACTCACCTATTTGTATTCACCTATTTGTGCTTGCGGGTGTTGAGCTCTGGCTCTTAGGTCCCGGGTCTCAACTTTCAATCAACTGGTGTACAGGTTCCTGAGCCTACTGGACTCTATCATATCTACATTTGAAACTGTGTATGGCGTCTGCCTCCACCTCCACTGCCTGTGTGTGTGTGTGTGTGTGTGTGTGTGTGTGTGTGTGTGTGTGTGTGTGTGTGTGTGTGTGTGTGTGTGTGTGTGTGTGTGTGTGTGTGGGAGGGGGGGGAGGAGACAACATGACAAGGGGAGGATCAAAGATAATTATAACAGTGTGAAAGACTACTCTTGACGAATGACCAATGACAAATGAAAGACCTAGACAGAAACAACATGGCGACCATTACTATAATAGAAAGAACAACTTTACTCGTATCAACGAAAGTTATCCAGGCTATTAATAATGGGAGATTTCGACTATACCAAGAAAGACTAGGAGAACCAAAAAACACATAAGGGTGGAAATACATGGAGAGCTAAACTATTTGAAGTAGAAACAGGAAACACTCTAAGTCTTCACGTAAGTGGATCAAAATATAAATAAAGACCCCAAAATATAAATAAAGACCCCAAAATATAAATAAAGACAGCCCCATCTAGGCTTGATGATATTCACTCTGAATGATGTTCACTCGGAACGAGTCTCAATGAGTCAGACATTAAAGTAAAGTAAAATAAAGTAAAATTAAAGGGAAGTAAAATTTGAAGCCTCCGGGGGAATGTTTACTAAGTAAACATTATATTGTTTACAATGGCATTATTGGCACTGAAGTATCTGATGGAAGAAGGGCTGACATGCTCACTGAAAGGGCTACAGGAGGAGGTCTAAGGTTATTATATTATACCGAAGTGAAAACTACAGGCATATGAGAGATTTTCTAATAGGAATATTATGGAAATAAAAACTCGGAGAAAAACCCATGCGAGGCAGGCTGGACTACCTCATCCAAACGTGACAGGAGAGAGCCAACAATAGTTTCACTAATCACAGATAAACAAAATAATGACAAGAATAACCCAATAGCTAAACCAAAGTTGAAAGTAAGTAAAGTAATTGAGTAAGTAAAGTAACATGGAGAAACTAAAATAACATCAGAGTGGAGCTGAATGCTGTTTTTTTTTATGTATTAGTCACTGGAAACAAGAGAACCACCAGAAAGGTGAAAGAAAGCCATTATAATGCCCCAACCCATCCTGCGAATTGACAGTACAGTTTAATAATAAGTGTGACAAGTACATTTCCTTACTGTCATACATAGTACATAATTGCACTTATGGGGCTGTTACATTTACCTCCCCATTTTTGGAGGACGGGCTAAATGGCAGTATACAAGAAGGGGGACAGATAAGCATCACTACGCTAAAGGTCAATGCTTCTAACTTGCATATGCCATGAATGGCGATTGAGAAGATCACGAAGAAGAAATCAGTATCAGATCTAGAGACAAGAAACTGTAGAACTCATCACCAAGACGACTTCTGGGATGGCAAATCTTGTCTCACAAACCTGACAGACTTGAATGACTTTCTGACTGAAATTAGGAAATATGGTACAAGGTGAGCAGTTTGCATGTTTTTGGGCTCTCATAAAGCCTTCAATACTGGACCTCACAAGAGACCAGGACCCAGATTCACGAAGCAGTTACGCAAGCACTTACGAGCCTGTACATCTTTTCTCAATCTTCAGCGGCTTTGTTTACAATTATTAAACAGTTAATGAGCTCCGAAACACCAGGAGGCTGTTTATAACAATAACAACAGTTGATTGGGAAGTTTTCATGCTTGTAAACTGTTTAATAAATGTAACCAAAGCCATCAAAGATTGAGGAAAGATGTACACGTTCGTAAGTACTTGCGTAACTGCTTCGTGAATCTGGCCTCCGCTCTAGAGCTGGAGAAGCAGGCAGGAGTTGAAGTGATGGCGCTCAAGTTCATACTATCTAAGCAACAGAGAGAAATTAGTTTTCAGACCTATCGTATCTCCGCCGAACACCGGTGTATCTGTGGCTATGCGTCGGCAGACCAATACGGCAGTCATGGTCTCATCTGTCGTAAGTCACAGGGAAAAGTTTGCCAGACATGAAGCAGTCAAAGGGAACCTCAATTGTGCAGACCTGACAACAGCCACAAACGCCCAGATGGAGTCACTCTGCAGCCATGGAGGGATGGTAAACAGATCGTATGGGACTACACGTGATGCGTCTACACTAGCTGATACCTATCTTCCTCAATACAGCTGAGGGAGGCGGGGCGGCCACCTTCAGGGAGACCCAGAGAACTAATAAGTACAGGGGGCCTAAAACGGCGTTGCAGGTTCCTGCCAATAGGCTCTGAGACCCTGGGCACCTTGGGTAAGTGTGCACTTTAGTTCCTAAAGGAGGTGGGCCAGGAACTCATAAGGCTAACTAAAGGCTCAAGAGCGGCCAGTTTCCTGTTACAGCGCCTCAGTGTTGCGATCCAGAAAGGAAATGCTTGCTGTATCTTGGGCACGCACCTCACCTTCGAAGAGCTGGATGAGGTCTTCGAACACTGTTTGGTATCTTGTGTATCTATATATATATATATATATATATATATATATATATATATATATATATATATATATATATATATATAAGAGAAGCCTTACCACAGTCGGTTGTCCAGCAAAGAGAGAGCCCCGTTATCTAATTCCCCGCAACTCTGATGAGCCTGTCGGTCGCCCAGATGGGGTCACGGTGAACCCCTGGAAGAACAGTAGACAGTTGGAGTGGGACTACACTTGTGTTTCAACTTTAGCGAACACCTATAGTGACTTCAGTGTTGCACAGCCAGACGTTGCTGCCAATCACCGGGAAGCAGCTAAGTCTCGCCAATTTCAGAGATCTTGATCACCACTACAATTTTATCCCCATTGCCTCAGACACTTGGTGCCTGGGGTAGAAGTGCTGCCAGTTTTTTTAAGGACCTGGGTTCTAAGCTAATTAAAACAACTAGAGACCCTAGAGCCGCCAGTTTCCTCTTTCAGCGCCTCAGTGTGGCGATCCAGAGAGTAAATGTTCACTGTATCCATGGTTCCCACCCGCCATCTGAGGAACTTGAAAAACTCTGTAACCTGTGACAAACAGCCTTGTACCTTGCATGTAACCAGTGTTGTAACCCTTTTTCTGTAATGCATTTTTAATTCAAATAAAGTGAGAGATATATATTCATACATATACAAAAAGAATAGGGGTGATCACAATATCAAAGTGTTCAGTAAGGATCCACAAGGTCTTCTCTGAATACTTTATTTTCTTCTCAGAGGCTATGGGTCCCTATATATGCACCAGAGGTGTTATATATATATATATATATATATATATATATATATATATATATATATATATATATATATATATATATATATATATAGTCCTCTACATTTTAAGTCAAGAAAGAGCAAAGCAATAATGTCTGGCGTTGAGTACAGGAGTCCAAACTCATGGTTTCTATTGGATGATGAAATCATTCCAAAATCAGGCTGGGTGAAATACTTTGCACTAGTTGCCTTGTCCGATAGAAAATGTAGCCAAAGAAAGTCCAAAGTTATGCGATTAGACTAGTACCAGATGTGATGGGCATATGTTACGAGGAAAGACTAACGAAATAAAACCACACGTTACTAGAAGACAGAAGTGTTAAGGAGGACTAGATAACCACGTACAAATTTCATGAACAACGGAACAAAGTTAAAAACTGAGTACGCAAATGAGCCACAGACATAGTAAGTACACATATTAACTATGTGGTCGAAAGTACATTTATGGACGCGCATGGAAAGTAGACTTTTGGTTTACTGAATTTGGTGGAGGCAAACTCCATACATGGTTTCAATTTATACCTAGTGATAGAGCTCTTGAAAACCTACTCACACACTTGATTGAAATTGGTGAGCCTGTACCAGAGACCCCAAGCTGAGCCCCAGCAAGCTTAATTGGATTAGTAAGATCAAATAGACACACAAAATAAGGAAATATGATAAAAAATCAAGAACAGCAGCTAATACAAACAGGCGCAGCATTAACTCTAACAATGTTACATTTATTTAGCAATTATTCTTAAACTTCCTCACTCTGACACTTCCATTATTCCTTTGTAATTGCCAGAACTTATGGACGTCGGAGGGAACAACGCTCATGCTTCATATGAGTGAGAGAGAGAGAGAGAGAGAGAGAGAGAGAGAGAGAGAGAGAGAGAGAGAGAGAGAGAGAGAGAGAGAGAGAGAGAGAGAGAGAGAGAGAGAGTGACAGACAGACAGACAAAGAGAGAGCTCGAAACTGCAGCACCTCATGATGCTGGAATCTGAAAGCGGGTTATTTACACGAAGAGGAGAGGGCTCCCTCTCGTCTGCCCCAGGGGGGACCAGGAGAGAGGGCTCCCTCTCGTCTGCCCCAGGGGGGACCAGGAGAGAGGGCTCCCTCTCGTCTGCCCCAGGGGGGGACCAGGAGAGAGGGTTCCCTCTCGTCTGCCCTAGGGGGGGGGGACCAGGAGAGAGGCTCCCTCTCGTCTGCCCCAGGGGGGACCAGGAGAGAGGGCTTCCTCTCGTCTGCCCCAAGGGGGGGGGGGACCAGGAGAGGGCTCCCTCTCGTCTGCCCCAGGGGGACCAGGAGAGGGCTCCCTCTCGTCTGCCCCAGGGGGACCAGGAGAGGGCTCCCTCTCACCTGCCCCAGGGGGGGGAGGACCAGGAGAGGTCCCTGAAATTGGAAAAGATGGTCAGGGTGGTTGTCGATTTTCTGTGTAAAGAGCGAGTTATATTGTGTCTAATGTTTAGATAACGTGAGTATGTGTCAGGCTGTTTAGCTTCCTTCCTTCCTTCCTTCCTTCCTTCCTTCCTTCCTTCCTTCCTTCCTTCCTTCCTTCCTTCCTTCCTTCCTTCCTTCCTTCCTTCCTTCCTTCCTTCCTTCCTGCCTTCCTGCCTTCCTCCCTTCCTTCCTTCCTTCCTTCCTTCCTTCCTTCCTTCTTCCTTCCTTCCTTCCTTCCTTCCTTCTTTCTTCCTTCCTTCCTTCTTCCTTCCTTCTTCCTTCCTTCCTTCTTCCTTCCTTCCTTCTTCCTTCCTTCCTTCCTTCCTCCTTCCTTCCTTCCTTTCCTTCCTTCCTTCCTTCCTTCCTTCCTTCCTTCCTTCCTTCCTTCCTTTCTTCCTTCCTGTTTAGTTTCTTGACTTATCGAAATCGTATTTATTTAATTTTTTCCACGATCCCAAATGATCTGCAAGATCACACAAGTCACTATTATTTGTAGCACGTTATCAACAACGGACGGATAAACAACGCCGGGTTACCAGCTTCTCGAGAAGCAGGTAACGCGGGGTGGTTGATCCGGCCCCCTGAAACAATCTCTATATCAACCGCAGTGATAAGAACATAAGAACAAAGGTAACTGCAGAAAGCCTATTGGCCCATACGAGGCAGCTCCTATTTATAACCAATCGAGGGACCTCACCTCCACTACGTTTCGTGGTAATTGGTTCCACAAATCAGCAATCCTGTTACCGAACCAGTATTTACCCAAGTCTTTCCTAAATTTAAACTTTTAATCATAAAAATAATATAATGATCTTCAAGAAGACTTCTAAACTCACCAACACAACGCAAGATTACTGAAAAACTTCCCCTAGACGTGTGTAAATGCGCTCCGTTTACGTAAATGTATTGTACATTTACAACACAGTATATGAACTCGAGTGTAAATGTTCCATACGTGTTCACTTTACGGTCTCTCATCTCTACCACTGATGTCGGTCCCGTCTACTCCGGGACCTCGTAAGCAACATAAGAAAGAAAAGAGAACACTGCTGAAAGTCAGCTATTTTTATCCACTTGGTTTAACAAATGTATCTTGCTATCCTAATTCTGAAACTTTCCCTATTCCGGTGATGGTTCTTGACACTTTGCACCAACTCTTCTTAAAAGACCATTACGAGACCGGAGTCTACCTATTTCCTCTCCAATTCTAAACCTGTTGAGTTTGATGCCCTTTGCAACGAGTTGTGTCTTGATTTGGAAGCTTCAACACCTTTCTTTCTTTAATCTCACCTTCAATTCATGGCCCTCACATTCTTCTACGTCGTCCTAGAAAATAGAGTTTCGCTGTTCTTTGTGGGTTTTAACATTCTTGATTGTGGGAAGTAACTTTATCTTCGTTATCTTTACCCAAACTTGGCAGCATTATCCAAATCAGTTCTCGACAGCGCTATGTAAAGTTAAGAGATGATTTATTTTTTTGGATAGGATTATTCAACAAATTAATACAATGATGTCATGGCATCTTTACTTCCTTATTATGGACTCCTTTACTAGTCGAACATGCCAGTAGTACAGTCGGGCTCGTTCTCGACGCATAATCGAGAATTCCGGGTTCGAATCCCGGGGGGGGGGGGTTACAGAAACGGTTGAGCTCATTTCCTTTCACCTAATGTACCTATTCACCTAGCAGTAAGGAGTTAGTCAGCTTGCTGTGGGGTTGCATCCTGGGCGGGGCCAGGAATTCGACCTTTGACCCCCCTCGATAAAAGCCTAACGTACATACACTCTGGCTTCCTGTCCCCCCGACACAATGAATTATAATTATTATTATTATGCTATACTGAACTATATTGTGCTAAACATTCTAGTGTCGTATTCTTCTATTTCTAATTCTAAAAAAATATATATGAACCGAACTTATAATCCTAATTCTAATTCTATTATTCGGGCTTCACCTTCCAGTTCTGAGGCTTCGAGCTTTTCCCGTGCCCGATGGGACCCAAGTTGGGCATACGACTTTGATTCAAAGTTGAAGCGATGTCGATAACGCCAGCTTAGACACCAACCCATTATAATGTCAAGTCTGATTTCACCTGTTAATGATTAAGGTCAAGCTTAACCCAATTACAATACGACAACTCAAACTTCAACTCATTAACATTGGCTCAGACTTGACCCATTAACGTCAGCTTAGGCTTCACCCCATTATCAACGACTGAGAATTCACCCCATTAACCACGACTGAGAATTCCCCCCATTAACCACGACTGAGAATTCACCCCATTAACCCCGACTGAGAATTCACCCCATTAACGACCACTGTTAACAGCGATAATTACACCCGAAACCCATCCAGAAGGAACGCTGAGGTTAACATCACATTCATTTAAGACTTTGCCAATAATTCGAGTTCGGAGGAATGTTGGTTTGTTTTGTTACTTCTCAACTTTATGTTCCAAATTGGATGTAATCTAACTTCTCATAGTGGATGTAATCTAACTTCTCATAGTGGATGTATTCTAACTTCTCATAGTGGATGTAATCTAACTTCTCATAGTGGATGTAATCTAACTTCTCATAGTGGATGTAATCTAACTTCTCATAGTGGATGTATCTAACTTCTCATAGTGGATGTATCTAACTTCTCATAGTGGATGTATCTAACTTCTCATAGTGGATGTATTCTAACTTCTCATAGTGGATGTAATCTAACTTCTCATAGTGGATGTAATCTAACTTCTCATAGTGGATGTAATCTAACTTCTCATAGTGGATGTATTCTAACTTCTCATAGTGGATGTAATCTAACTTCTCATAGTGGATGTAATCTAACTTCTCATAGTGGATGTATTCTAACTTCTCATAGTGGATGTAATCTAACTTCTCATAGTGGATGTATTCTAACTTCTCATAGTGGATGTAATCTAACTTCTCATAGTGGATGTAATCTAACTTCTCATAGTGGATGTAATCTAACTTCTCATAGTGGATGTATTCTAACTTCTCATAGTGGATGTAATCTAACTTCTCATAGTGGATGTAATCTAACTTCTCATAGTGGATGTATTCTAACTTCTCATAGTGGATGTATTCTAACTTCTCATAGTGGATGTATTCTAACTTCTCATAGTGGATGTATTCTAACTTCTCATAGTGGATGTATTCTAACTTCTCATAGTGGATGTATTCTAACTTCTCATAGTGGATGTATTCTAACTTCTCATAGTGGATGTAATCTAACTTCTCACAGCGGATGTATTCTAACTTCTCATAGTTACGTTCATTTAGAGAGTGTTTACAAGTGTGAAAGTGTGAAAAGTTTACAAGTGTGTGAAAGGTGTGGTTGGAAGTGAACGAAACACAGTTCGATTCATTATTTCGAACATGGTTAAAGTTATATAAAATAAAATAATAAAATCGCTGACGTTATTATGTCAGTATATTACAAATAAGTTACTGTTGTTTAAGATTCGCTACTTGGAACACAAAGTTCCAAGTAGCACGGGCTATGGTGAGCCCGTAGTGGACTTATTTGACCAATACGTTGTGAACCCAACGGCCATTTATTATGATGATCGTGCTGGCCTTCCCATAAAAAAAGAAAAAAAAAAAACCCGACTGGGAACGTGACTCGTGGCGATGGTCGAAGTAATTAATTAGATTTATTGCCACCATTGGCTGACATATTTGTTTCCAATACTCTTCATTACCGCGGAAATAACGACAGAGGTCCAAGCGGTCAGCCACCCCCCCCCCATCACCAGTGTGGCAAATGCGTGAAACAGTTACATCCAAAGCCAAAGTTCCACGGCATACATATTGTATGTCAGCCGATGGTTGCAATAAATCTAATTACATGTAAAAATTACTTTTATTAATTACTTTCCACACCTTTCACACACTTGTAAACCTTTCACACACTTGTAAACCTTTCACACACTTGTAAACCTTTCACACACTTGTAAACCTTTCACACACTTGTAAACCTTTCACACACTTGTAAACCTTTCACGCTTGTAAACACTCTCTAAATTAACATAACTGTACTGTCTAGCCTAACCTAAGCCTACCAACGCAAGACGTCTACGTCATATAATAATATTATTTAATATTAGAACAAACTCAATTCTTTATTTCTACTTTCATCCTGCAGTCAGTGATCAGAGGCTTTAGTAAGGTACTAAAGCAACAACATTGTCCATTGACTACCAGGACAACACACAGAAATCACAATAGCGTGATGCATCAATGAACAAAACTGTAAAATCCTGGTTTTTTGTCTCGGAGAGGCTTCAGGATCCAAGTAAATTCAGTTGAATTTCTGGTTGCAATTCTTATACCATGTCGTAGCTCAGTTGATTAAGGCAGCGTCTGGGATGCTCTCGGACGCAGGTTCGAATCCTCGTCACGGCCCTTGTGGATTTGTTCACTACCAAGGACAGACTCAAGATGCAGCTTGAGTGTGGTGCTCGCACACAGCGTTCATTCAAGGTGTCTTGTAGAGCATCTAACGGCAAGAGAAGAGCAAATTCGAGCATCAGAGGCGAAGATAAGTCCACCTTCATGTACAGGACTTAGGTAGTGGTCTTTTTTGTTTTGGTAGGGAAGCGAGTCTTATTTTCCTCGGCGTCGCCCCTTTTATATAGGAACCATCGGAAATGCATCCGAGGTGCCGTGTGGCTTGTCGCCGCCTCCATGTACAATTACATTAGAACTATCAGTGTCCTGTTTAAATATCCTAAGCAAAATGATATATTATTAGATTTTTGTCTATTATTAGGCTTTTTGGCTATTATTATTAGTGAGTCATTAGCTTTTAGCTTAGACTAGCGAAGTCGATAGACAACGAAGACTTGGAACTACAGGCGAGACTGACGCAAGCGCGTACAACCATGTCGTTCGTTCAAGGCTCGTTGAGAGTGTATCCCTTTCCGATAACAGGCTGTTGACTCTGTTATGGCGGCGATAGCAAGATAGAGAGAGGTGATGAGGTTCGGGTGGTAGTGGGGAGGGTGGAGAGGAGGGGGGTGGAGGGGGGAGAGGAGGGGGAGGAGTGGGAAGGGGGGGTAGGCAGGTTGTATCGGGCCAAACAAGTGCGTCGATAAAGCGTAGAAGCACCGCCTAGGGGAATCCTGGAGACGAAGCAGGCTCTCATCCGGTACCCAGTTTCCAAAATTGGGCGTCTCACTCTGCTGCCTCGCCTGGATTGCCTCGTTGCTGCCTAATTATCTTTGGGGGGAAAGCACTTACGTGGTTAAAGTCTTCAGCCGCTGTCGAGCTGGTTCGGTAAGCCGTGGAAGGGACTGGTATTGTGCGGGTAACGATGCTGACAACAACGGGAGAGTTTGCGTTAAGTTATTGAAGGGTTTGTCGGAGGAGGGAGATTGGGATCGGCAGGTGGTGGAGGAAAGTGTTGCTGTAGCGAGGCACACACACACACACTCATCACCTCCGGTCCAGTACCGTCCACGGCACTGGACCGAAGCCGTCCACGGCACTGGACCGGAGCCGTCTACGGCACTGGACCTTAGCCGTCCACGGCACTGGACCGGAGCCGTCCATGGCACTGGACCGGAGCCGTCCATGGCACTGGACCGGAGCCGTCCACGGCACTGGACCGGAGCCGTCCACGGCACTGGACCGGAGTCGTCCACGGCAGTGGACCGGCGCCGTCTACGGCACTGGACCGGCGCCGTCTACGGCACTGGACCGGCGCCATCCACGGCACTGGACGGCTCTGGTCCAATATAAACACCGTCCAGAAGTGTTTACAATACACGGTCTGTCGACCACGGAACAGCTAAGGCTAATCAAGACAAGTTACTGAAGAACACAACGACACGAGGTGAGATGACTTGGGACCTGCCGTTATCCAGCCATACCTCCGGTTAAAACACTAACTTACTAATACGTCAGTAAGACTTCCACAGTAGGTAATCAACTGACAAAATAAATCTTGCCTTCGTTATACAAATAAACAGAAATATACTATTGTATATTATGGGGTTTATGTATAGCTATGTCTATGAAAAGTTAGGTGAGGTGTTTTGGTTAGAGTGATTTCGGAGATGTTTACAGTACAGCCTGGAAATGAACGATGCAGGTTTCGAGTCAATGATTCGAACACGGTTTGGGGGAGCATTTGGGGCGAACATTTGGGGTGTCGGTCGGCATAGCGGATAGCACGCTGGACTTGTGATCCTGTGGTCCTGGGTTCGATCCCAGGTGCCGGCGAGAAACAATGGGCAGAGTTTCTTTCACCCTATGCCCCTGTTACCTAGCAGTAAAATAGGTACCTGGTGTTAGTCAGCTGTCACGGGCTGCTTCCTGGGGGTGGAGGCCTGGTCGAGGACCGGGCCGCGGGGACACTAAAGCCCCGAAATCATCTCAAGATAAACTCTCAAAAAGATGGTCGCGTGGGTTACAGCTCAAATTCTGACCTGTGTAAAGTCTTAGAGATTATTATTGGCCTTATACGCTGTGAACCCGACACCCTTTTAGTTTTTATGATGGACTTGATTTGCAAGGTAAAGTGCCAAAAGTCTAACAAATCCCATCTTTATTTATCTCGTCCCGTCTCATTTTCGTTAATCGCACAAGACAATACTACTCGTTTACTGATCAATAACATATTACACATAAATGTGTAAATATCAACACGTTACAAATCCCAGAGCACCATTTAACTCCGTCTGAAATGCCGAGTGCTGAAGCATCCCCCAAATACCATCCAGGAGGGCAATACGAGACCAAAACCACACCAAATGGAGGAGGCGTAGTTATAAGAGATGGCGTAGTTATAACCTTCACCGAGAGGAGTGACTCAAGTCTTATAACTCAAAGGCACACTGAGAAAGCACAAATTCCCATCATCCTGACAATAACCTTGCAACAGAGTGCTAAGTAATGGTATTAACTCACATTTGCTCCTATTTTCATAGAACTGTATTTAAACAGGAAGAAAACTGCAAAGACTTGACACGAAATTCAAAGTAATGTGAGGTAGGCATCGTCCTTCAAAGATGGTGAGCTGGAGAGTGAGCAGGAGGGTGGGTTTGAGGGTGAGCTGGAGGGTGGGTTTGAGGGTGAGCTGGCGGGTGGGTTTGAGGGTGAGCTGGAGGGTGGGTTTGAGGGTGAGCTGGAGGGTGGGTTTGAGGGTGAGCTGGAGGGTGAGTTTGAGGGTGAGCTGGAGGGTGGGTTTGAGGGTGAGCTGGCGGGTGGGTTTGAGGGTGAGCTGGAGGGTGGGTTTGAGGGTGAGCTGGAGGGTGGGTTTGAGGGTGAGCTGGAGGGTGGGTTTGAGGGTGAGCTGGAGGGTGAGTTGGAGGGTGGGTTGGAGGGTGGGTTGGAGGGTGGGTTTGAGGGTGAGTTGGAGGGTGGGCTGGAGGGTGAGTTGGAGGGTGAGCTGGAGGGTGAGTTGGAGGGTGGGTTGGAGGGTGAGTTGGAGGGTGAGCTGGAGGGTGAGTTGGAGGTGGGTTTGAGGGTGAGCTGGAGGGTGAGTTGGAGGGTGGGTTGGAGGGTGGGTTGGAGGGTGGGTTTGAGGGTGAGTTGGAGGGTGGGCTGGAGGGTGAGTTGGAGGGTGAGCTGGAGGGTGAGTTGGAGGGTGGGTTGGAGGGTGAGTGGAGGGTGAGCTGGAGGGTGGGTTGGAGGTGGGTTGGAGGGTGGGTTGGGGGGTGGGTTTGAGGGTGGGGTGAAGGGTGGGCAAGAAGCCTCTAGCAAGATGGAAACTAAAGACGCAAATGAGTCCTTAATACATCAGGAAGAACTTTTTTCAGAGTTAGAACTGTTGATAAATAGTAAAGTTTAGATGCAGAAGTCGATGAAGCTAATTCGATTCAGAATTTTAAATGTAAATATGATAAAAGAGGGGAAAAGGAGTTATTGAATTAATCTAAGAATATTCGGAAGGCAAATTCCTTGCCACTGTCATCACTACCACCGCTACCACCACTACCACCGCTACCACCACTACCACCACTACCACCACTACCACCGCTACCACCACTACCACCACCGGCGCCACTACCACCACCACTACCACCACTGCCTAGCACTACCTAGTTCGACCCCTGCAAGCATATCTAGGTGAGTACACAGGCTGCAATTGAGAGAGAGAGAGAGAGAGAGAGAGAGAGAGAGAGAGAGAGAGAGAGAGAGAGAGAGAGTGTGTGTGTGTGTGAGAGACAGACAGACAGACAGACAGACAGACAGCAGATCAAGCTAGCTATGAGATCAATACCAACTAGCAACCAAGGGTGAGTGAGTTATGACAGGGAAGTAATTATACGTAAACGGCGCCAAACTCACATATGAGGTGACACAGAGGATGAGAGAGAGAGAGAGAGAGAGAGAGAGAGAGAGAGAGAGAGAGAGAGAGAGAGAGAGAGAGAGAGAGAGAGAGAGAGAGAGAGAGAGAGATGGGCAGAGAGAGAGGAGAGAGAGAGAGAGAGAGAGAGAGAAGAGAGAGAGAGAGAGAGAGAGAGAGAGAGAGAGAGAGAGAGAGAGAGAGAGAGAGAGAGAGAGAGAGAGAGAGAGAGAGATGGGCAGAGAGTCTGATTGACACCCCCGAGTGCCGGGAACCTGGCACCTGTTGGTCGACTCATTACATGGTAGAGAGTGTAGGTAATTGTAGCTGCACTTTAGCATATCTCTGTTCAATTCAGGAATACATGTTATATTGTGTTGTATACATACTAGTGGGTACATTTAGCACGTATGTGTACAATGCTTATATTAAAGAGTATAGGTAGACATATACGTGTGTGTGTGTGTGTGTGTGTGTGTGTGTGTGTGTGTGTGTGTGTGTGTGTGTGTGTGTGTGTGCATTGTACCATAGCTGTGTACAGTGCACACAACACTTAGCATGTATGTGCACAATGCATCATATGTACATTATAGTGTATGTACGTGTGTATGTGTACAACTGGTGCTTATACCTTTACCTGTCACATGTGAGAAGGCGCAACGGTTACTTTGTATAGGAGGAACACCACTTTGTATGAGTATTAACAGGTCGTTCATGATACGGAAAAAAAAGCAAAATAGTATGAAGTCAACCTGTCCTCTTGTCCTCAACACACTGGAGCTGGACGGTAGAGCGACGGTCTCGGTTCATGTAGGTCGGCGTTCAATCCTCGACTGTCCAGCTGATTGGGCACTCTTCCTTCAACCCCCCCCTCCCCGTCCCATCCCAAATCCCTATCCTGATCCCTTCCACGTGCTAAATAGTCGTGAGAACCTGTCCTCACACTTAAAGCCCCACAATTCTGATGCTATCGCTCACAGCATAAAAAATAAAGGGGTTTAAGCCGATTTAAAACTACATTGATATCGACGTTTCCAAATACTTGCTTGTGTAGATAGGTAGGCGAGTTTCGAATGATTCTAATAACATAAAACCACTTCGAATTTGACGCTTGTCAAGTCATGAGAACAGAATTGGGGTTCCTCTGTGACATGTGAAGCTGGTTTCTTCAATAATTCAACCCGTCTATTCCTTAAAAATAATAAAGTATGATTCAGAAACTCGCAGATGATTCAGGACTTTGTCGAGTCTTATGCCTTAGGCAGATTAGAAACCTGAATCATTTCAATAGCTACATTTAATAAAACTTATACAAATTTCTGCCTATCTTCAGAGGCCTAATAATACAAAATAAAAACATAAAAATTGTAATCTGTCAGGTTCTAAAAAAATAAATCTAAATTACAAACTAAAATATGACTAGCAAACAACTGAATAAAAGAAAAGCGAAAGACAACAACAAAAAAACTCAAAAAAAGAAAATAAGTCCTCAAGTTAAAAATAAAAAATAAATATGAAACGTCGAAGCGTTTTGTTAGGACCGACCTATACTAAATAGCTTCTGGAGTCCACACAGTGTACCAGCGACCTGCAGTGTCCTGCCTGATGGCAGTATGTACGAGATGCCGAATTGTGATGAATGGGTGATAGGCACAAATAAATCTGATGGCTGGGTGATAAGGACAGATAAATCTGATGGCTGGGTGATAAGGACAAATAAATCTGATGGTTGGGTGATAGGCACAGATAAATCTGATGGCTGGGTGATAAGCACAGGTAAATCTGATGGCTGGGTGATAAGCACAGGTAAATCTGATGGCTGGGTGATAGGCACAGATAAATCTGATGGCTGGGTGATAGGCACAGATAAATCTGATGGCTGGGTGATAGGCACAGGTAAATCTGATGGCTGGGTGATAAGCACAGGTAAATCTGATGGCTGGGTGACAGATCCTCGTAAATTTACTACCAGCAGAAAACGAAAGCAAATATCTATTATCCTCCAGTTTGAACCTAAACTTTCGAATGTTATCTTTGGAAATAACAATTTTGATACTAATTTGGTGATATAGTCCACGAGGCGCACCACTCCTGCAGAAAATTTCAATTATCTGAAATTATTTGACATTTGAAAGGTGATAATTAGAACCAATAATTGGTTCTAGATCTGCTAAAGCAAAACTAACAAGCCGAATGATGATTTCTTTAAGAACAAATTGTGATTTTTTAACAGCGAATGATGTTTTTCTAATAAGAATAATGATTTGTTAAGAATGATGACTTGTTAAGAATGATGATTTGCTAAAAATGATGATTTTTAACAATGATTGATGACTTTTTAACATGGAATGATGATTTTTTAAGAAGATTCATGATTTTTAATAAGAATGATGATTATTTCTAAACGAATGATGATTTTTTTATGCAAAAACATTGTTTTAATTTAGCTGTAGATAAATGGACGTTTTAAAAGCACTTTCCCACTCTGCATAGTTCATATTTACGAGTCAATCATTTAGCATTTGTTCACAATTTTTAAAGTTCAATATTGAGATAAAACGCACAATGAATTTACTATTTTCTATAGTTTTCCGATAAAATTTTAGAAAACGTATATAAACAGCACCTGAAAATATATATATATATATATATATATATATATATATATATATATATATATATATATATATATATATATATTAGTATATTTTGGTAGCAGTCTTTCCTGTAGACATATATTATTAAATATGACCGAAAAAGTAAGATTAATAATTCTAACACGAATTTTCTCAATCTTTCGTACATTTCTTTTCACTGTTGGAGGTAAATCAAAAATCAATTCTCCAAAATTCATTTTTATTTCTAGTCTGACGCGACACGAGCGCGTTTCGTAAAACTTATTACATTTTCAAAGACTTTAGTTCACAAATACACAACTGAATAGAACTTACGCATCTCCGATTTTATATCTACATTTGAGTGAGGTGGAAGGGGTGATGTGGCATTAACACAAGACAGAACAAGAGGGAGCATTAATAGGGTATTAATTTCATCAACACAAGACAGAACAAGAGGTGGTATTAATAGGGTATTAATTTCATCAACACAAGACAGAACACGAAACAATGGGTATTGAATAGAAGTGTTTGTAGAAAGCCTATTGGTCCATATTTCTTGATGCTTCTATATTGGAGCGGAGTCTTGAGGTGGGTAGAATATAGTTGTGCATTAATTGGCTGTTGATTGCTGGTGTTGACTTCTTGATGTGTAGTGCCTCGCAAACGTCAAGCCGCCTGCTATCGCTGTATCTATCGATGATTTCTGTGTTGTTTACTAGGATTTCACTGGCGATGGTTTGGTTGTGGGAAGAGATTATATGTTCCTTAATGGAGCCCTGTTGCTTATGCATCGTTAAACGCCTAGAAAGAGATGTTGTTGTCTTGCCTATATACTGGGTTTTTTGGAGCTTACAGTCCCCAAGAGGGCATTTGAAGGCATAGACGACGTTAGTTTCTTTTAAAGCGTTCTGTTTTGTGTCTGGAGAGTTCCTCATGAGTAGGCTGGCCGTTTTTCTGGTTTTATCGTAAATCGTCAGTTGTATCCTCTGATTTCTGTCTGTAGGGATAACGTTTCTATTAACAATATCTTTCAGGACCCTTTCCTCCGTTTTATGAGCTGTGGAAAAGAAGTTCCTGTAAAATAGTCTAATAGGGGGTATAGGTGTTGTGTTAGTTGTCTCTTCAGAGGTTGCATGGCGTTTCACTTTCCTTCTTATGATGTCTTCGACGAAACCATTGGAGAAGCCGTTGTTGACTAGGACCTGCCTTACCCTACAGAGTTCTTCGTCGACTTGCTTCCATTCTGAGCTGTGGCTGAGAGCACGGTCGACATATGCGTTAACAACACTCCTCTTATACCTGTCTGGGCAGTCGCTGTTGGCATTTAGGCACATTCCTATGTTCGTTTCCTTAGTGTAGACTGCAGTGTGGAAACCTCCGCTCTTTTCCATGACTGTTACATCTAGAAAGGGCAGCTTCCCATCCTTTTCCATCTCGTAAGTGAAACGCAACACGGAACTCTGCTCAAATGCCTCCTTCAGCTCCTGCAGATGTCTGACATCAGGTACCTGTGTAAAAATGTCGTCAACATACCTGCAGTATATGGCCGGTTTCAAGCTCATGTCGACTAAGACTTTTTGCTCGATGGTACCCATGTAGAAGTTTGCAAACAGGACACCTAGGGGAGAACCCATGGCGACCCCATCTACTTGCTTATACATGTGCCCATCCGGGCTCAAGAAGGGTGCCTCTTTAGTATAAGCTTGGAGTAGTTTCCTCAGAATATTTTCTGGTATGTCAAGAGGAGTACAGGCTGGATCACGATACACTCTGTCGGCTATCATCCCGATTGTCTCGTCATCCCGACGAGACAATCGGGATGATATCACCCCTTCCACCTCACTCAAATGTAGATATAAAATCGGAGATGCATAAGTTCTATTCAGTTGTGTATTTGTGAACTAAAGTCTTTGAAAATGTAATAAGTTTTACGAAACGCGCTCGTGTCGCGTCAGACTAGAAATAAAAATGAATTTTGGAGAATTGATTTTTGATTTACCTCCAACAGTGAAAAGAAATGTACGAAAGATTGAGAAAATTCGTGTTAGAATTATTAATCTTACTTTTTCGGTCATATTTAATAATATATATATATATATATATATATATATATATATATATAAAATCGGAGATGTAAACAACTCTAGAAAATACTTCTTAAAAAATGTATCTTCTTCTGTTTCATTTATATACTAAATTTGTATCTAAGCTGTTTATTACGAAAATATGTAATATTTCTCTACATCTAAATGGGGAAAAAAACCACTATTTCAGAGTTTATCAAATTATCATAGGAACCAACATTGCTGAAGGGAAGGGGGTGGGGGTGACTATGGCAGACCCCGACCTGTATATGACAGTCACATACCAACCAAGTGTCATCTTGAAAAGTTGATGAAGCTTGCTGCAAGCGTCTGGCTTCCATCCTTGGACAGAGACACATTCTCTTTAATAGAGACAGATATCTAATTCTCTGTACTCACCTAATTGTGCTTGAAAAGGTTGAGCTTCGGCTCCTTTAGCCCGTCTCTAACTGTCAATCAGCAGGTTTACAGGTTCCCGAGCCTATTGGGCCCTATATCATATCTTCATGTGAAACTATTGATGGAGTTTGCCTACAGAACATCACTTCCTAGTGCATTCCATTTGGTTGCTTGTATAACACTGAAAAAATTATTTGGAGTGTCTCTGACATCATTTGGGTACTCGGTTTCCACCTGTGTCGCTTGTGCAAGTATTATCACTATTGCGAAAATAGTCTTTATCTAATATAGGGTCTTCATCTACCCTATCAATTTCCCTGAAAAGTTTGTATGTGGTAATCATGTCTCCTTCCTAACTCTGCAGTCTTCCAGTGCTGCGAGGTTCAATTCATTTAGCCTTTCCTCGGAACTCATACCTCATTTGCCTGTATGCATATACGGGTGTGTGTGTGTGTGTGTGTGTGTGTGTGTGTGTGTGTGTGTGTGTGTGTGTGTGTGTGTGTGTAGCAGAGGTGTAGACTGGCCTGTATACCATACACCCACATCAGCGCCACTACCAGCGACTATACACCATATCAATCATTCTTCAAATCCCAACCCTGACAGCATAAAAAAAAAACTTAAACCCATGCCAACCACGACCAGCTGCAGAATCCCAACACAGTACAATAACTCTTGCATTCAGTATACCATGATGCGCCTTCGGAAAGAATAAATTTGAATGTGGTTCTGAAGCCTTATACATCTGCCTCTGAGAGACCAGAATCCCACCCAACACAAAACGTAAACACAGTGTTATTTTCACCACTGATACTTTCACACAACTTTGAGGCAACGTAATATAGTTAAAGAACGTTGTGGTTTGGTTGTGTGATGGGATACGTGTGGGAGGCATGGCGGGGCTCCGCTCACAGGCATGAGGACAGCTGCTGATACGTGTCATCTTTATACCATGGAATATATGTGGTACTTCAGGCGAACGAGGAATGACTGATGAAATGTGAAGGTGGAGGGTGAGGGTGTTGGGGCTTTCCTGTATGTGTGTTGGTCTATTGTGTCTTTGGGGGACTGGTGGTGGTGGTGGGGGTGTGGTTGAAGGGGTGGTCGTCGTATGCTGTGGTGGTGGTCGTCGTCGTTGTAGTGCTGGTGCAAGTGTGGGTGGTGGTGGTGGTGGTGGTAGGTGTTGAGGTTTTTAATGTCAGATGTTGGTAGATGTGAAAGGTATGTACAACATAGGTGGTGGTGAATGTGGAAGCTGTGTATACCAGATGTGGTGGTGGTAGATGGGCAACAGCTGATGACAGCCGATGACAAGGGTGGTGGTGAAGTTGACAGCGACGGCGCCGGCAGTCGCTTAGGCGACGGTAGTAGCGATGGTAAGGGTAAGTAAGGGAGCCGGTCGGCCGAGCGGACAGCACGCGGGACTTGTGATCCTGTGGTCCTGGGTTCAATCCCAGGCGCCGGCGAGAAACAATGGGCAGAGTTTCTTTCACCCTATGCCCCTGTTACCTAGCAGTAAATAGGTACCTGGGTGTTAGTCAGCTGTCACGGGCTGCTTCCTGGGGGTGGAGGCCTGGTCGAGGACCGGGCCGCGGGGACACTAAAAGCCCCGAAATCATCTCAAGATAACCTCAAGATGGTGGTGGCATTAGCGATGGTGGTGCCATTGGCGATGGTGGTGCCATTGGCGATGGTGGTGGCATTAACTATGGTAGTGTGGATGGTGGTGGCACTGACTTTATTAGTGGCCCCCATAAACAAAGGAATCTATTGCTCCCATGTAATATTTACAAACCCAGACACAAGTACATAAGTTTAAGAGATCACAAATGATCTTGAACACACCACACACTAAAAGGTGAAGGGACGACGACGTTTCGGTCCGTCCTGGACCATTCTCAAGTCGATTGAGAATGGTCCAGGACGGACCGAAACGTCGTCGTCCCTTCACCTTCTAGTGTGTGGTCTGGTCAACATACTTTAGCCACGTTATTGTGACTCATCGCCTGCATCACAAATGATCTTGAACCCTCCACCAAGGCCTTGTAGTTAAGAGAATGTTCACAGGTGTAACTGTATAGCATTAACAGCAAGTTAATAGCGTGAGAGTTGTACGTGTTGCACATGCCGGCCAGCAGTTACCAGCATACCGGAGCATACTTCATTGATGCGATTGATCCAGATATACCTGTCATTTTCTTGTAGTATATTATATTACCTAAGTGGTGATAAATTTACCTGTAAATACCTAACACTATACATTATGCTCATATTGATACCAGATTATTCGAGTATCTCGTGTCTGATTGAATGTTTGTACAACCCTGCACACTTTTCATTGCACTCTGATTTCATATAAATACCTGCTAGGTACTACGGGCTCACCATAGCCCGTGCTACTTGGAACTTTTTGTTCCAGGTAGCAAATCTTAAACAAGAACAACAATACCTGCTGGAGATGGGCTGATTTTTTTAGTTATTAAATCGGGGCTTTTTCTCCTAGATATGTTAATTAATTTGAGTTAAGAATTTATCCAGGAGAAACCTTATAATATAGGGCGGAGCTCAGCCCGGATGATGATGAGCAGGGATGAAGACTGATGATGAGATGTGATGAAGGCTGATGATGAGATGTGATGAAGGCTGATGATGAGATGTGATGAAGGCTGATGATGAGATGTGATGAAGGCTGATGATGAGATGTGATGAAGACTGATGATGAGATGTGATGAAGGCTGATGATGAGATGTGATGAAGGCTGATGATGAGATGTGATGAAGGCTGATGATGAGATGTGATGAAGGCTGATGATGAGATGTGATGAAGGCTGATGATGAGATGTGATGAAGGCTGATGATGAGATGTGATGAAGGCTGATGATGAGATGTGATGAAGGCTGATGATGAGATGTGATGAAGGCTGATGATGAGATGTGATGAAGGCTGATGATGAGATGTGATGAAGGCTGATGATGAGATGTGATGAAGGCTGATGATGAGATGTGATGAAGGCTGATGATGAGATGTGATGAAGGCTGATGATGAGATGTGATGAAGGCTGATGATGAGATGTGATGAAGGCTGATGATGAGATGTGATGAAGGCTGATGATGAGATGTGATGAAGGCTGATGATGAGATGTGATGAAGGCTGATGATGAGATGTGATGAAGGCTGATGATGAGATGTGATGAAGACTGATGAGATGTGATGAAGACTGATGATGAGATGTGATGAAGGCTGATGATGAGATGTGATGAAGGCTGATGATGAAGAAGTTCATCACGAAGCGTATCGACCAAAGCCACAAGGAGGTGTAGGGAGAGTCAATATTGGGGGACAGGCCAAGGCTGTATAACCACAGTAATATGCTATATTGATGGTCTGTTTATGTGTGGTGAGGGCGGTGGTGGTGGTGGTGGTGGTGGGGGTGGTAGTGGTGGTGGTGGTGGTGGTGATAGGGTGGTGGTGGGGGTGGTAGTGGTGGTGGCAGTGGTGGTGGTGGTGGTGGTGGTAGTGGTGGTTGTGGTAGTGGTGGTGGTGGTGGTGGTGATGGGGGTGGTGATGATGGTGGTGGTGGTGATGGTGGTGGTGGTGGTAGTGGTGGTTGTGGTAGTGGTGGTGGTGGTGGTGGTGGTGGGGGTGGTAGTGGTGGTGGTAGTGGTGGTGGTGGTGGTGGTAGTGGTGGTTGTGGTAGTGGTGGTGGTGGTAGTGGTGGTGGTAGTGGTGGTGGTAGTGGTCTTAGTGGTGGTAGTACAGGTGGTAGTGGTGGTGGTAGTGGTGGTGGTAGTGGTGGTGGTAGTGGTGGTAGTGGTGGTAGTACAGGTGGTAGTGGTGGTGGTGGTGGTGGTAGTGGTGGTGGTAGTGGTGGTGGTAGTGGTAGTAGTACAGGTGGTAGTGGTGGTGGTGGTAGTGGTGGTAGTAGTGGTGATGGTGATGATGGTGGTGGTGATAGTGGTGGTAGCTGTGGTAGTGATGACAGTGGCAAGGAATGTGCATCACCACTGGTATGAGCCCCAAGTGTGTACCGGCCCCAAACACTGAATACAAAACACTATACCTCTTACCAACCACAACAACCTGTATACAACACAAACACACGCTACTCCAAGAAAATAACCCTTAAACAAGACACCAACAATTTAACGTATTATTACATATTAAATCACAATCACAATCT